>VWPU01014160.1:0-215439 GCA_013398955.1 Callaeas wilsoni | reverse complement strand
TCGCCCTCCCGGTGCTGCGGGCCCCGACACTCCCGCCCGCCCCTCTCCCGCAGCCCGCAGCCGCCCCCCGGCGCCGGGCGGGCTCCGCTGCTCGGCGGGCGGGCCGGTGTTCCGCGCCCGGAGCCTGGATGCTGCCGGGCGTCTGGCCGCCCGCGCCCCGGTACCCTGCGCTCCTCTGAGCCCCGCAGCGCCTTTCATCATGTGCGCGTAATTTTGCACTGCTCCAGGTAGCGTGGACAATGAGCCCTTTCTTTGGTTTCTCTGTGCCTGCACAAGACCTGCCCAGCATTCCCAGTAGCCCCTATTCCTTGGCACTCTTTACATCCGTATGTGCAGGCGGTTCTGTTCCCACCTTTGCACCCATAAAAATGTGCCAGACCCTGTCACCGCAGATGCAGTGGTAGACAAGCGTGGAACAGCACGTGTACAGACTTCAACGATCACCTCTTTTTTGTTTACAAGCACTGTAATTGACGTGTGATGGTACATTTATTCTCTTTCCATACTTTTCTGCCAAAATAGAGGAGCCTTTTGTGATTTATACTACTTTACTTTCTACTCTCTCTCACTAATTCTCAGTTAACTTAATGTTGTAGCTGTCTATTTCTTTAGTTTCAGTGAATGTTATAATTTCTTCTTCCACCAGTCCATTGTCCAAGGTATAGTTGTGTGTCTTCTTCACTCACATTTGAATCGAGGTTATAGACCACACTTCAGCAGTGGATCATATAAAATAAAATAATTGTTTAGTCTTTAGGAAGAGTCCTAGGAATGTTTAGTATACATGCCTAGTTATCCTCACTTTACCAGTTCAGTAATGTGGGTAAAAGGATGAGAGCAGATAGGATGACCTGTCTTGGCAGCATTCCCTGCATTTACTGCCCTAAAGAGGTTGTGAAACTGGATCCATAAATACTGCAATATGCCTGGTAGACACTTCAGGAGGAAAAATAACAGCGTATCATTTTCTTTTCAAATACCTGTACGATATTATCCACAAAAACAATGGGAAGTCTGTATCCTAGTGCCTGAGTTAATAAGTAATTCATCTCTCCTTGGTGATGACAGTAGAGACCTGTAATCAGGATCCCAAAGAGTAGTTAGGATTCATCCTGGTAAGTACTTATTGGTTACCTAATCTAGAGGACTGCATTATCTCTTACATTTCATACTTTGCCACCTGCTTTTGATGGGCTGAAGGATGTGATTTGCCTGGTATTTTTCATGCCGGTATTCCATTTGGGTCATTTTACAACCAACCACATTTCACAGCCTTGCTGCTGTGTTTTGACTCTGTTTTGGTCTCTTCTAGATGAGTTGCCTCGAAAGTGCAGAGTCAAACCAAGTCTTTTTCTCACAGCTGCATTTCTCTTCCTTGGGGCCAAAATCGAAAGCTGCTGTGTTCAGGAAGTGGAATGCAGCAGTCTCAAACCTGTCTGAAAACTGAGCCTAAGGCTGGCAGATCTTTCAGTGTCTTTCTGTCAAGAAGGCATCTGGAGGTTCTTTAATCTGTTTTTCTCCCTTTGTTATTTGTTTCTTTTGCTGTTCATTTAACCAGGAACTGCCATGCAATAAACACAGTGTTAACCAGTTTACTGCATAATACTTAAAAATGGTATGTAATGGTCTTATATAATCTGGCTTGCATGCAACGTTTGTTAATTTTCAGCGTGTTTTACAGCCTTTTACACTCGACACTCAATATCTGGTATAAGTAATCTTAGCCCAGCGTACCACATTGGTTTCCGAATTCTATGGAATGGTTAATGATAATACAGCCTGTTTACTCTCTATAATGCTGAGGTGATATGATGTAGCTTTCCTTTTCTACTGATATGCCCACTACACTAATGTAAATGATTAGCCATGGCTGTGATAAGGGTGTCAGTGTGGTACTGACACTTGTATGTATACACAACACATTAGTGGGGAAGAGGCCATGCAGAACCCTGTATCACCTGTGCTCCGAACTTAAAGAATGCCTCCAAAACCTCACATTTCCAACTTTACAGAATCTCAGAACTGTTGAGGTCAGAAGGAATCTCAGGGAATTTTCTATTCAGACACCTCTGTTCAGTGTAGGGTCAAGAAGAATAGGTTGCTTGGGGCCATATCCAGTTTGGTTTCAGATATCACCAAGAATGGAGCCTCCAGAACCTGTCTGAACCAGTGTTCAGCCACTGTCGTGGTAAAAACCCCCAGCTTTTACTTATGTTCAAATGCCATTTCCAGTGTTTCAATTTGTGCCTGCTGCCTCTCATCCTTTCAGTGAGAAGAGTCTGGCTTCATCTCTGAAGACACAAAAAGAGTCTTTCAAGCCAAGGAATAATCCAGCTTCATCTTTGCTTATTATGGCAAAATATTAAAGTTCATTGTTTCGTTAGCGTTTCATATTACTTTCCTGAATCCCTTTCCAAGGCTTGTTCTTGTCCTGAGAGGCATTTCTCAGATAGGCATGTTTACACATTTGTAAACTACAATTCTTCTAAGACTACCTAGAAGTGCAGTGTAGAGATTATTGTTGCTTTAAAAGACCACCTGTAGAAAAACGTTGGACACTTTAAGGAAAAACAGGTTTTGACTGTGGCATCATTAGCTTTGGGTCCCGTGAAAGCCCTCAGAATTATTTAGATAGATGTTATCTTTTGGTTTTGTTAGCTAAGCTCTGAAAGAAATCAGAATTTCCCCTAGATCTAGACTTTGATAAGTATTTGTTTTAGCCTGTCATAATGTTGACTCTACAGAAATTTCATGCTTGATTCTTCCTCCTTCACCTATCTTTGAAGGGTCTTAAAAGGTCATGGTGATTTATTGTGTTCACACTTTAAATGAATTGTTGGCAGTCTAATATCTATCTGATCAAATTTAGCTGTAGAATTTGGTCCCTTAATCCTGCTAATGCTAGATGTTCTTTAAACCAAGGGAAAGTATGGAAGAGGCATTTTCTTTCCCATGCTCTTGTGAACTGCATTATAGGTGTGTCTAAAACAATGCGGACAATTCTGTGGGCAATAGTGAATAGAGTTCTTTGAGCTTCCTGAACAGTTTAATTTTTTGGTAATTTCATCTTTCTGAGCCAATCAAAGGTGAAGAATAGAAAAATGTCATAATGATCAGGTGTTCAGTTTCATAGCTGAAGTACCTGAGATTTTTCTAAAGCAGCTTTGCATTTCCAAAAGTCAATATCTGTCCCAGCTTGTGGAGCTATTTTCTACAGCTTTTATTTCTGCCTGAACATCACGTATACTGTCTCCATGTGTCTTTTCTAAATTGCTGTGTGCATCAGTTGTATTAATTCTTATGGGTAAAACTGGCTTGCTCTCTGTTGGATTTCCAAGTGTCTTATTTTTCAGGAACACGTCTTCAGTGGATGACAGGATATGGCTGTATTTCCTATTTATGTTTACAGAACTGTTTGTTTATGTTTGCAAACTGTTTGTGTATGCTTGCAGGACTGAGAGGTAGAGGTGGGTAAAACAGTAATTGCTATGTGGTATAAAATGTATGAAGGAAAAGAAGAAACTATTAAAAGTAGATACTTAGGAAACAATAAGGAAGAGGGAATTATTATTTTCATAGTTTGGGCATAGCTCATTATATTGCCTGTAGGGACAAAGACAAGGTGCCCTTTCATTTCATATACAATATGCCAGATATGATAAATCTGGGGCTGCTTCCTGACTTCTCAAAGGATCTTTGTCTGTCTCTCGCTTTTTTTTTCAGTACTTCATCTTTTTCTGTAACCTCCAGATTATATGTCAAGAAACCAGAACCACTTACCTCCTCTTTCTACAGAGACTGAGAAAGAGATTTTTGCGATTTTAACTGCCTTTTCTTCATATGAATTACTCGAGCAGAGCTTGCTTCTTTAGCTCCCATATCTTTTCTAGACAACACAACAACATAGTCATTTTTCTTGCCAACGATAAAGCTTCTTGGGAAGTTCTTTTTGTTCCTTAGAACGACACGAACAACAGGGTTTGCTGCATCTTGTAGATACAAAACCCCCCCTGAAAATACAGCAATTATTAGCATCCTGTAACTTAGGATAAAAATATTGCACCAGACATTTAGAAAATTATTTTTGTTGGAACAGGTTTTTAGAAATGAATAGTTACGTTTAGAAGGGTTTGTAGTTATCTTCTCTCTGTATGCTCTGAAGGAGCAATTACTCTTCACTGTATATTATCTACACTATACTTTTCCAACCTAAACAGTTTTATGATTTTCTATTTTTCAGTTTATCTTCTGAAATTCTCATTTTCCAGCCTGTATCATTAAGTTCACATTTTGTCATTCTAAGTCTTTGTGGTAGGAAAAACATAAATGGCTGTCATCCAAACTGCTTTGTACTATTTCAACTGTTAGCCATCCACACTAGCCTCTTCCTCCATTGGGAACTTGACCAAATAATTTTTCTGTTCCCCTTTTTCTTCCCTTTTAAGTACCATTTCTATTTGTTAATACTTTTTTATATTAAATGAAACCACAATCTTATCGAAAGATTTGTTTCTTAAAAAAACCCGAAGTATAAAAACTTAAAAGAAGAACAATCCATATGTTAAAAAATATATGGATAATTAACCCAAATATTTTTGGCCAGAGTTCCAGAGCAATGAATAATTTCCATGAGTCACTGGTCTAGCACTCTGGTGATGCGACTGGAGGACATATGGGAGAAACTGCAATGAGAGCCAGACTCTGCCTTGTTAAAGCTGTCAGAACATTTTCTCAATGCATTTTCCTGGGAGTGAAATGAAATTCTTCAATTGCTTCTTCTTGTTCTGTCTTTTTGTAGCACTTAACAGAGCACCATTTTGACCTGTGGTTAGAGCTGCTCTGGGATAGCACCGAAGGTTGTTTTGTTATGCCTAATTAAAGCGTATGGAAACCAGAATTGAGACCTAGGGGTTTTTTATGCACTGAAACAGAAAGGTTCAACGTAGCACAATCTGCTACAGAATGGCAAAAGATATTGCAGGAATCTCGGTTGCTTAAATTCCTCAGTCGGTCTTGTGGCAAAAAGATTGCTGTTTCTTGCAAAACTTGGCTTCTTTCTAGATCAAGCCATAAATTTCACTGTCATTTTAAAAATATTCGTTTCTTGGTCAGAGCTCCCTTGGATAAAGCAAGTGGTAGAGGGGAAATCATCATGTTGCTTCTGAGTCATCTTTTCACTCAAAAAACCCAAATCAAGTAGTTCTGTGAGCAGCAAGAATTTTGAAGTTTACCTGCTCTGGCCATATTGGAGTGAGTTATCCTAGCTGATGCTTGAAGATGCCTAATGGCAAAGGCAAAACTTGGATCTCTTACTAAGGCTATTAGTTGCTAAAAGCTTTGACATCTCCACTCAATGTAAAGTCTATCTGAAATTGCTCTAGAAATACTGGATGACTTTAAAGCATTGAAACAGAGGGAAGGGAAGTATAGGAATCATAACATCAAAAATATGATCATAGGAAGCTGAGTTTCTTAGGAAATGCAGATTAAAAGTCCTTCAGCCCTAAAATATTTTCATTTCCTACAGTCTGTAAAATATTTCCACAGCTTTGCGTAGATACAAAGTCACGTGGAATTGTGTTATCCTACATCATGCTGGTGCAGTCTCCCTGACCTTTGTTTCTCTGTTTATGCCAATCATTTACTTGTGCTTATGGAGTTTAGTAAGAAATACCAAAGTCAGCAAAGCTTTGAGTCTAATTAGAAGTGTTCTTTTAGTAAATTACCACAATTATTATCACAACATGAAGATTAAAGAAAAGGAAGGTTAAGTGACTTCTGATGGAGGGAATGTGGAATGACTTGAGACTGTCAGTATATCATTGTTTAATTTCCTACCAAGATGGAAATGTCGAAGTAGAAACACCTTCACCTTAAATCACAGTAAACAGAAAAGACAGAAGATTGTGATCTGAAAAATTAACCCAGTATCTCGTGTATTCTGTAGAGTTAAAATCTTTTAAAAGTTAAATATATACTTCTACTTTTTTGCAGATCTAGTCTTCCTTATGGAATTGTTGAAGATCTGAGAGCAATGAAAAAACACTTTTGCTTGCAAAAAAGGAACGTTTTGGTCCACGTGTAAGTGTGGCACTTGATGACTCACCTGCAAGATTTCTTGGCTGACATCTGAAGAACGGATTGCTTTTCAGCCTGTACTTCTGTAGCACTATGACTAACTGTAAAGGCAGATCTACCATCTCCAAAACAAATAGCAAAGTCCATGACAGAGAAGGCTTTGTAAACTGGACCATAAATCTTAATACAATTCAGTCTGATAAATTTTTGAGACTGCTTTTAAGTATGGTTCCTGTTGTTTACCAAATAAAGCAAGAGGAGAGACACAAAAAGGCGAATGGTGTCTGGCAAGATGGATTGCAACCACCAGGACACAATTTTAATGTCAGGTCCGAACAACACACAGAGTACCATCACTTCTCAGAACCAAGCTTTCATGGTAGCAATGGACACAGCCCATCTAGCTGCAGCCCTAAATACGATGATTTTACCAGTTACAATTACTGTGATGGAATGGATACGTCGGAAACGGATGCCATGTTGCAGGATGAGGCTCTCTCTAGTGACAGTAATGAAGATATCATCGTGGAAGGAAGCAGAAAGCAACCCAAAGAATCGAGTAGTATTATGGCACTGCAGATACTTGTACCTTTTTTGCTAGCAGGATTTGGAACTGTTTCTGCTGGCATGGTTTTGGATATTGTGCAGGTTGGTATTTGCTTTGGAAGGCTCCTTTTTAGCAGGCAGTTTATGAGGTCTGTAGTTCTAATGTGTGACATTGTAGATGTCTGCAACATTGAGAGATAATTAGGTCTGTGGTTCTGCTACTATGAATTTCTTATTAAAAAAAGTTTGAAACGACCACAATATTTAAACAGAAGTACAATACAGTACAATTTTCCCCCTTTGGTTTGGTTTTGCTTCGTTCGGCTTTAAGGGATTTCTTTGGCTACACTTAAAGAGTTTACAAAGTTAACTAAAATAGGAGCAAGAGGTGACAATCTTTATCACTCAAAATCTTGAGAGAGTAAAGGAAGCGTGGACTTCAATCAGTTGCAATGAAAAATCACTTTGTTTCCTCAAGAAAAAGGAAAATAAAATTTGACATAGAAACTTTATGGCTTCTTTGGGCTGTTTTACACCAGTCTTTGTTCATGTACATCTTACCAATTTATTCTTTGTAAATGCTTTACATGATGCTTTAATTGAATCCTTTTATTTCCATTAAAATAATAATTTAAATGATTGCAAATCCCTGAATAAAGAGACAATTTACAGTTTTGTTAGTTTAGTTAAAGTTGGTAAATGATGACAAATTAAATACTTGGGTTGACAAGATATACAAAGTAGCACAGCACTCGAGTGCTGAGAACTTGGTGCACAAAAAATTACAAGAGTTTTCTTTTAAAAACCTGGGTTTTGGAAAGCTAGGCTCTTATAAATTTCACACTTAGTGGTAAAAGATTAAAGTCAAGCTTTTTTTACTTACAGGCTCTGTTCATATGACAATTCCTTGCTGGTTTTATGTGAGGTTTCTACATAGCTGGAAAGGAAAAGGTGAAAATATTACTGGAAATTAGGAGCAGAATTCAAGAGCAGTCATAATATCTGGGACTATTGTAAAGTTATGAAAAACAAATACTTCAAATTAATGACATCTTTTTTTTAACTACATTTGTTTTAAAGCCAAGTTTTGTATCTCTTGCCTATAGTCTTCTCATCTTTGAAGTGGTAATATGCAGTCATATCTGTTTTATCTAAACAGGTAACAGTTCTGACTTCAGACTTTGAAGTCTAATATAAAAAGATTAAATTTTTTTTAGAGGATTAAGTTATGATTTACAGAATTTTTGGAATACCCTGTGGATGGTCTAAAGAGAATTTTTCAATTAAATGTTTCCCACTGTATCCTTTGTATAGCACTGGGATGTGTTCAAGAATGTTACTGAAGTCTTTATCTTGGTTCCTGCACTTCTCGGTCTCAAAGGAAATTTGGAAATGACCTTGGCATCCAGGCTGTCAACTGCTGTAAGTAACTTTCTCTTCCTCTTCGCTCTTCAGATACATGTTTAAAATATTTCAAAAAGGAAACAAATCTTTGAGACGCAAGTGTTTTATGTTTATGAATTCATCTGGCTGCTATGAGACAGTTTAAACCTGTTATTAAGTTGGCAAAGTTAAAAAGGTGACCCTTGTCTCCACACATCAAAACTTCACTTCTTAAGTCTCTTCCAACTAATCATTCAGAACAGATAAGCAGATTTTTGAGGTTTACATGTGTATTCTGTAAGGCTGAGAGATCTCTTTGACCTTGAGGGATTTTGAATAGGCTAGTAAAATGTTTATGTTTTAAACACATTTTTTTAAAGACCATTTGTGTGGCACCAAAAAAAACCATTGGTAACTTTGCTATTCCAGACCTCTGTTGATCAAACTGCAAGAAACTTTTCTTTTTAGCTTTCTGGCTAAATAAATTTATGTACTTTTGTTGTGGTGAGGTTGTTTTGTTTGTTTTTGTGTCTGCTTATTTTTTGTGTGTGTCAACACTGTAATGTAGCATAACTAGGTTTTTTCCTGTGTTCATTCTCATGTATTTGTTATAGCTGTTTTTTACATTTCAGGGGATGTTCCATCTCTTCATTTTTCTAGTCTATGTAAGCCAGATTGCCTTCCTGTATATCTTTTGTGTGTGTGTGAATAACTAGTGATCAGATCAGTCTAATAACGTGGCTAGACTATTTCTGATAGCTGCACTGGGTATCTCTCTAAGACTGCCTAATGCGGTGCTTCTGTTCTCCAGCAAGGCCCCCACTCTCTGCCTCTTTGTACTTGAATGAATTTTTCTAGTACATGTCTGGTCAAAGGTGCACATAACTCCAGATGAGATTTTACTACGTCTTTGTAGAATATTGCTCTTGAAAGTTTCTGGGGTTTTATGTACTTACTTGCCTAGAAGGGTCAGGTTTAGACCTCTCAGCCACTTTGTGATCAATGTCTGTGCCCTATTATTTATGCTTTTGTTCATTTCCAGCTGTCACTCCTGTCTTCTGGCAGAAATATTATTAGTGTGTAAGTGCAAGACCTTGCATTTCTACTGTTGAATTTTATCTGTTTTTGCTGCTGTAACCCTCAAGGACATTCAGTTTTTGTATGGTATTACAATGCTTTGTATTGACAAGGTCTCCCAGTGTTCTTGTCATTAATAAATGTCATTGCCACGTTATATTGAGTTGTTGCCTGAATGCATGCTGTGATGGACATAGCCTTGGCAGTCCTGTGAAGGTTTGCTTGTGCCATGCCCATTACAGAAATTGATTACTTTCATACATAAGAATTGACATGTTCTGTTGTATCTTTGTCAGTGTCATCCTTAGCCATTCAATCTTGTTTTCTATTTGATTTTATTGTTCTTACTTTTCTGAGTATTCTTACCATTTCTAAACAGTATTTTGTGTTTAAACCTTGATGCCTTTACTGTCAGGCATGAATGCTTTTGTCTATTACTTTACCTTTTGGTTTTTGTTGACCTGTTGCTTAATTTGTTTCTGACTGGTACAGTTCATGGCCTGAGGATTAAAGATGCTTGTATTGCATAGTGAAAAATACACCAAGTCCAAGATCTACCAGTGCCTTACTGAAGGCTTAAAATAAAGAAGGTCAGAATACACATCACCACTTCTGCTTCAGTTAATGTGATCTTTAATTCTTTGTCTCAATTGAGCATATGACCTTTGGCAGATCACAAATCCAGAACTTTTCTGGGTCAGTCAGTGGCTGAATTCCCCATCCTCACCAGTGCCATCACATTTGTGAACATCACTGCTCTCAGGGGACATTTGGAAAAGGGTCACACAGACCCTTTCTCTGCACTGTGACTCCTGACCTAGGTTCTTATTATCAATCAGCTGTTACCAAGACAGGAGCTCATCCCCCTCTCACACACACAGGTAAAGGCTGCTGGAGCTGCCACAACACAGGCTGCATGTCCAGTCAGTAAAGGAAAGTTGGCATCATGAGTTTCAGGCCACTCTCTCCAGCCCAAAATGGCACTCTTCAGAGTGTCCCAGTAACTGTGGTAACATGATCTGTACATTAAGGATGCACTAAATGTATTTCTCAACATGTAGGTATCTCAAATGTGGTTTTTCAGAGGCAATTCGGCCATTTGAACCCGAAGCACTACCAAGACTCAAACAATTTAATATCAAGAAGGCTTAGTTTGAGGAGTGTTACCAGTGCCTCTTACCACTGTTGTTAAGTCTCACCAAGACATAAATCAGCTGATGCTTCAGAGGTTTTTATTCAAGCATGCCATGAAGCCTTCCTGTCATCCCAGTACCAGAAATTGTCATACATCTGTCTTGGCTAAATCAGGTTAGCCAGCTCTGTTCATGTCTTTCTGCCAGGAGGGTTGATGAGCTGGCTGAGATCAGTGAAGTGAACGTGTCCTCTTAACAGTGCTGGGTGCGTGTGGGATTTCCAATTTCCTTGGCACTGCCCAGTCACGGCACCACTGGCACCAAGCTACTTCCCAGCTTTGCATCAACAGACTTGTGGGGGTTTTTTTGTTATTTGTTTGTTTTCTAATGCCTCTAATTGACTTGTATGACATCTTTTCTTCGAGAATCGTGACAGACTGTGGTCTAAGTTACACGGGTGATTGGGATCTTTCTGGGACTTCCTTAGTCATAAGTTCATGTTACAGTTCAGTGAATATTCTCTCTTTTGCCAGTGATCGCTCCAGTTTGTTCTAGATAGGGAAGAGCTCATCAGTAAATATTACTCTCTGTGTGTGTGTGAGTGTGTGTGTGCTTATGCACAACACCATGGAGGTTAAGAGAAAAATCCTGTACAAGATAAGAACAGTATAGGTCATTCATTACCAAGGGAATGCTAACAAGACTATATTTAGGTTTTATATGCCAAAAAAACCTCCTAAAAAAAGCAAACAAAAAAACCCCAAACCAAAGCAGTGAAAACCTGTTACATGTAGCTTAGAGGTGATGGCCTACTACTAGACCTGCAACTTACATGCCAGTTCTCTCAGAAGTAGGTTATTCTGACTCTTGCATTCTTCCCATTGGTTTCATTGACCCCTACTCTCTTTAGCCACTCAACCTTTGGTGCTGTCATCCTCATCCTAGATGAGAACAGAAGGAGAATATTAATTCTGAGTATATCTAAACAGTTATTTGGAACACACTTCTCCAATTAATCTTCCCCTCTTTGGCCAACATTTGCACTACCTGGCGCCCCAGCAGACACCTGTCTTTAAGTAAAAACAAGACTGTGCCCCTGTGACCAGCTTCACCTTTTGAGGAGGAAACTTCTAACATGAGTTCAGCATTGGAGTTAATTCTTGCCCTGCTTGCTCACTTAGCTTAGAATCACATCTGAATTTGCAGACGTGTCTGTGCTCTTGGGGCTGTAAACTAATTACCTTTACTTTATTGTTAATTATGTGGTCAGCCAAAAAGTAGTGTCTTCTTAGCAAGTTTCTTACCCGTAGTACATCTGGTTTCGAGTGTTGTCTGGTCACTTCCATTCATCTTGTAGCCCAAATTTCTCCTTTAGCTGCTTCTTACTGATCACTCACAATTTCCCATCCACTTCAGAATCAGTTGTTTGACTAAATCTGTCTCAAAACTCTGTTTTTCATCTGCCTCAGGGCATAGCTTGTACTTCACTTTGGTGTTAGTGTAAACTCTCCATACTCCGGCAATCTTACAGCCTACTGTTTTTAAAACATTAGTTTTTATGCCACCAGAATTTACTTCACATGTAGAATACAGACAACAAAAGAGCAAAAAGGTGCTTCTGGAGTCCTGCCTCTGTTAGCCCTTCTCCCTCTGCCCACTGCTGTGCTGGCATAACCATGTGAGGTGCACTTAGGTCAACTGCCCATTCAAGCACAGTGTTTATATTGTAGTTTGCATCCTTCAGTTCTTCAGCTTTGTTCTGTCCTTTGGGGCATTCTCATTCAATTCAGACTGCTGTCTTTTCTCTCTATTCCTTTTTCATTTTTAAAGAGTAGCAACAACAAAAAAAAAAAAACAAAGAAATGACCCACCACCAACACCAAAAAAAACCTTATTCAGTCATTCCTGTAAATTTGTGCAGACTCTTGTTCTGACTGTGTTTTATCGTTTGCAAACCTTTTGTTTAGGTCCATCTATTTCACAGTATCACAACAAACTTGATCTCAGTTTATGGAAATCTGCAGCTGCAAGGAGTGGTCCTGCTCTTTCTCCCTTCCAAACCCTGAGAGTACTTGTGCACGGTTATATGGTTGGATGTGATGGATCAGTTCATTTTATGGCAGATAACCCCTTTTTGCTTCCTGAAGAAAGTGTTTTCCATCAGACCAGCAGATTTATGTTGCCATGAACTCACTTATGGAGCTGGTGGATCTGAAAGAAGGAAAATGTGAATGTGTGGGTGACAGTAGGAGAAAGAAGAGCTGTGGCATTTGACAGTAGCTCACCTTTAGGCAGGATTGAGCATTTTGCAAGATTACTTTTTTTAACAGGGATTTTTTGGATACTTTTCCAAAATTTTTTCAAAGGAGAGAAAAAGTGAAACTCTCCACAGCTTGCCATTTTGTTAATTTAGCATACAGATATTTAAGAAGGATGCAAAGGAGATTCTTATCAGCAGTTTCTGAAACAACTGCTGTACTATTTAAACTTAATGGATATATTTGCAGAGCTTTGACTGTAGTTTGAACATTATAAAATATTTATTGTGTGATTAAGATAAAGTGCCTTATTATCGTTCTGTTTGTAAATTAGCATTTCTTTTAATACTTTGTTCACTGCAAGTCACTAGTATCACAAAATGAAACAAAATGGAAAAGAAATTGAATTTAAATCTACTGAAAAGAAATTACCAAAAGATGAAAAATACATGCATGAAGTCTTTCTGATTTTTGAGAAGTATGTTAGCTTATAAATTAGTATTTTATGGGAAAAGCCACTAAAATTTATGTGCAACATGTAAAAAATGGTTCTGTTATCTCAAAAGGGAAGTTATTTTAAACACAGGCATACTGCAGTGGTTTGTATTGTTCATCAGATCTTGTCCTCTAACTCAAAAAAAAGGCAAAAGTAGGAAATACATTATAAAGGGGTATGTGTGTTCTTTTAAATTTCTTAGAATAACTTATTTTCTGTCTTTCAGCTACTACCTTAATCCTGGACTTACATCATTCATAGCATCAGAAATCTCTAGCTGTACTGTATAAATGAAAAGTCAGAATGCTAAACAGTATTAAATTTTAACGTTTTTTATTTTCTGAATTTAAGCACCATAGAAACAAGCTCAGTCTAAAGGGATCTTCCAGCCAGTGATCTACTCACTGGTGGTGCTTGGACATTCCAGGAATGTAAGGTGTATCTTGTATAGTAAGCTAATGTTAAACAAGTTCCTGTGTGAAACTGCATCAAGTTTAGCTGCTTTTGGAAAGATACTGTACATATGATTTAAAATCAAAAGCAATGTTTGATTTTTTAAAAGCATATAGCTTGTTTTTAATGAAAATGTTTTATTTTGTTAGCTGAATGATTTGTGGGTATTTAAAAATAATACCACTTTAACCCCAAATGTCTGAATTTCTTTTCTAATTTTGATAGGTAAATATTGGAAAAATGGATTCTCCCATTGAGAAATGGAACCTAATAATTGGCAATTTGGCCTTAAAACAGGTAAATATAATGGGTTTATTTAATTAATTCTTGTAAGTGAGTGAAGCTATTGACAAACTTAAATCACAAACATTGGTAATTATGGAGATGAACAGTGTTAATACAAAACTAGCTCTGCTACACTGGCTCTTCTCTAAAACAGTATGAGCTTATATTTGTTACAAGAGGAGGTAAAGTAGTATTTGTGACTGTACCAAGGGTATTTTCTTTATAATTTTTTCTGAGAAAGGATCTGAGGTTGATTAGAGAAAAATTTCAGATTTGGCAAAATCTTTTAAATTTGACCTTTCAAATGTTTCTAGTACTGTGTTTGCATTGGATTCAATGTTTAAAGGAAGTGTGTGATAGAGCTTTTGGATAATAAACAATATTTTAAATAGCTGGGTCATTTGAGGAAAGGAGTGCATGTTCTCCAAAGCAACGATCTCTTAAGACTGAGAGCTATTTCTTATTCATAAGTTATAATGTAACATGCTCAAAAAATAGGTGAAATATTTATGTTGTAACTTCACTACTTCAAGTGGTTTAGAAGCTTCTTTAGGCATTGGCTTCTCGTAAATCCTGAGCTCTTCTACCTGATTTTTCTTTAGCTACCTTGGAGTCTTTAAAATGCTGGTAAAGCTTTTTCTGGTGGCCTAAAATGTTTTTCTTAATCATCCCAGGTTGTCGTCCTCTCTACAAAATGAATGAGCATGGTCCTGTTATACCTGGCATGTAAATGTAGATAGGAGGAAAGGCTAACAGAAAATGACTCTGTTGTTCTCCTATGTCTGTCAATTGTTTTAAGAATTCGCTTTCTCTTCCAGGTTCAGGCAACAGTAGTTGGTTTTCTGGCAGCAGTGGCAGCAGTTATATTGGGCTGGATTCCAGAGGGCAAATACCGCTTTGATCACTCAGTCCTTTTGTGTTCTAGCAGTGTAGCAACTGCCTTCATAGCTTCTCTTTTACAAGGTAAACGGGGTATATGTGTTACTTCTTGCAGTTACTTATTTTTCTGTGGATGCAGAGTGTGTGTTATGTTGCTATTCCTTTAAAATTTAAGTCCAGTAAGGTATAATACATCTGCAAACCAGCTGAAGATAAGATGCTCTTTTGCAATTTCCATATAGGTGGGCATAGAGTGTTCCTCTCCTGTCATAGTCTTTGGAAAGCATTTGATTCGCATGACCTCCTGAGCATGTCTAAACAAAAAATTATATTTTCTAGATTTCACCTCACATGACTGAGAACTTTCCCCCTGCTTTCTATATTCGTTAATGTACACAATATATTCTTAGTACTAAGCAGGTAAAACTTATTGATAATTAAACTCAAGTGATCCTGGATGTTAGCTTAGCTGAATTCAAAGTTCCAGGTTGCCCATGCTGCTTGTGTGTTAGTTTGTGCTCTGCTTTGTGTCTGAAGTGAACAATTTGGCTCATTACTTGAAGGGTTTGGACCGAGTTCAAGTCCAGCTCTGCAAACAGTGCCAGTGTCTGTCTGGAGCAATATGGTGTGATGAATTTAATATCCTCTTCCTATTGGTCAGGAAACATTTAGCCGTAAAAGATTGTACTTAATGGGTGTGAAGGGGAGGAGGAAAGTACCTCTACTTGTGACATGCTCTTAATGAAAATACATGGTCAGGAGTCTTAAGAATAGTAAGTCAAGTGAAATGGGTAACTACCTTGTTTTACTGCTTCGCTGTGCTTACTTATGTGAACATTACAAAATTGTTAAAGTTTTGCGTGGAATTAAGAGCACACACGTTTTTTAGTGACTAGAAAGCCACTGGGTTTGATCAAGTGCAGAATTAAGGGCAGCAAGAGAACTGGGGAACATGAGTGCATTTTTTACGCTTCTCATGTATGATTTGGACATGAAGAGAAACTTTGGTTTTTTGCCCTGGTGATGGGCCAGTACAGGAAATTACTTTCTAAGCTTCATCCTCCTACATGTGAAATGGGTGCTTTTGAAATACCGTGATCCTACAGGATTATACTAGTTCTTTCTTTTGAGAATTTCCTGCTGTATAACTCCTTAGACAGTTTCTCTGAAAGTGAACTTCTAATATAGCCTACCATACACAATATAGCATAAAGGATAACATAGACAGTTGAAGCTCATATATATAATATACGGTGAGAGGAAAGTTACACAGGTTGTGCCAAAGACTGTTAGTAACAATGCGAATTTTATTTTTAATAGCCACTTGCATTTTGCAGAGAGATTACTCTTCAGAGGTTACTTGCTGTTTATAGGAAAAAATACAAATTAACACCTTTAATTAATTTCTCCAAGTGTGAGCAAGTAATATTTTTTATATGTTGTCTTGGTTTTAATTTATTATGTAGCTTCTTGGTGTTTGGGGCTAACTTCTTAATAATCTTGCACAATATCAGATGTCAAAGTATTTAATCTTACGTTGTTTTCAGCCTAGGCTGATTTAAATTTCAGTTAGCGGAAGTTACCAGGGTTGGAAAATAATGCACTTCATATTTTTTTCTTCAGGAAATAGTTGCTTTACAATTTCAGTAGTGTTAATTCTAGTCATAAGCAAGGTAGTTTATTGTACAGATAGTTCTTGACTTTTTTGTGTGTCTGTACTTACTGTGTTATTTTAAAGTGTGTGTCCATTTTTTAAAATAGCTAAAACTTAAAAACACAGTCATCAATCGGATGGAAAGAACAATCATCCTGGGGAAAAAAGCACTGACTTCTTATTTATTAAGTTTGAAATTGTCATGATCTTGGAATTTTCTGTGGAATTACAAGAGTGGATACAGTTACTGTGCTGTCTTCTTTGCTGACTTTAGGAGTGATAATGGTTGGAGTTATTGTTGGATCTAAGAAGACTGGTATAAATCCTGACAACGTTGCCACTCCTATAGCAGCAAGTTTTGGAGATCTCATCACCCTTGCTATACTAGCATGGATAAGTCAGGGTCTGTACACCTGCCTTGGTGAGTGTGCTTTTAAATGTGTAGGACTCCCCAGGAACCTCTTTTGGGTTAGGACGGTGGGGAGAAGGCTGGGAGGCAGAGGTTCAGCAAACCTTTTAGTTTGACTGACTTTTTTGTCAATATTTATACCATTTAATGGTAAATCTTAAGAGTGCAACATTATGCCGTGATTTTTTTTCCCTTTTTTTTTTTAATTTTTTTTTCCTTTTTGTTTATTTCTTGTTTTTCCCTTTTTGTTTTTATAAAACAAAACATGTTTTTGGTTTTGTTCAATAACCTGAACTTTGGCACAATCTCGGAATATCTGAAAGACTTTGACAGTATCACAGGCAATCTACATGCAAATTACAAACCAGAGTAATGAAGAAACAAAAAATGTGAAAACATTTTCTCGCTGTGGGAAAAGAATGTTAAGAGCCATATTCAAAATTAAATCATTGCTGCAGCTACTTCATTCCATAGAAACTATTGAAAGTCTATTGTGTTTTAAAAGACATAATTGTAGACAATTATAGTGTAATATACCACAGATAAAATACTGTGTTGTCCATAACTTGCCAGAGATGCTGATGTCATCACATATAGTCCTCACAGCTGTGCTCGTTGTCCAGACCTTTTCATATGGAAGTATTACGACATCAGCCAGAAAAAGTATTTAATAAGACTCAAGCTACCACGGTGTGACTTGCACTTGTTCATTTCAGTATTTAATTTTCATATTTAGAAAGTGTTGTCATAATGTCAGCGTAAATGTATCAGTGTGCAAAGAAGTTTTTTTTAGTATTTTCTCTATTTTTGTTAAAACTTAAATAGCGTTTATTTCATAACTATATTTAAATCTTTCATATTCTATTCTAATACCTGTATTTCTCAAATACTTTCTTTAAACACTTATTTTAAGGAAGTTTGTAAATTTATAGTGAAAATAGATTAAGATTTTTTTAGCACCTCTTCTTTCTTTTCTTCTGATGAGAAAAATAGAGAAGTCTCTATTTTCATGAAATTTAGTGTCCCTAGTTACTGCTAAGGCTGGGATAATAACTAGAGCTTATTTCATTACAGCCTGTTTATCTAGATTTATTGCTTTGCCCCAAAACCTTAATAGACTGGAACATTGGGTTGTTCTGCTGAAAACAGATTTCAGGCCCCAAAAATTGATATGTTTGATTAAAATTCAGTTCGAAATTAGGGTTTATACTTGTCAGTGATGTGCCAGGGAAGTTGGGCAGAAGGAGAGGGTCAGCTAGGTAGGTGTGGAGTTGGAAGAGGTTGTCAGCATCTAATCTCAGTTAACACTCTGTGTGAGAGGAACCCACATGACTGAAAGACAGGAAATTGTTAATACTGAGTCTTTTTGAACAGCTTCTACCTTCTACTTCTTTCCTTTTTTCTTTTCTTTTTTTTTTTTTTTTTTTTTGTGTTTTAAGTTTTTATCTTTTTTTTTTTTTTTTTTTTTGGGTGTTTTAAGTTGTGACCACAGGCAAAACTTAGTTGTATGTGTTGGTATTTTAATAGTAGTGACATTTGTAATTTGTGAACAAACAACATACATGATTTTGTACTGTATCTAGCACTGCTTCCTATGCTTTATATAAATTACAGATTATATGTTTCTCTTTTTCTAAAGAAGTAAGTAATTACTACTACTGTTTCAATTTCTCCTATAACATGCTATTCTTTTTAATCTATCAATCTAAGCAAAAAACACTCAACCCCCCAAAAAAGATGGGTAAAGAAATTTGGACTTTTTTCTTCCTTTCACACATTTCCAGAAATTCACATTTCTAGATACAGGTGTCCTAATGTGTCTCAGAGGAATACAAAAAGAAGTGGGGCCAGTTTGAACTGATCCTTTGCTGCTTTTATAGCTGTCATGACCACTCACATTTTGCTCTGCCACTGCAGTTGGAAAGCAGATCCCACATGTGTGGGGATAAGGATCAGTGTGCTTTCAAGAGTTACTCCTAATTTTCTGTCTATAATGTCTTCTGGACATACTTCCCTTTTGGTGAAGTGTGTAATTATCTAGTTACCACTAAAATGACTCCTTCTGCTCTTTGTATTTTTTTCAATGTCTTTGTATTTCTTTCTTTTTGGAAACATGAGAGTCTTTCTAAAGAAAGAACATGCCACGAAGCCCTTGGAAATAGATGGCTTCCAAGATGCATGCATTTGAACTATGAAACAAGGAATAAAAGTATGGAGTACCTTCAGCTCAGCAGAGGTGTATCAAGTTGTGAATGCAGGGAAGAGGCATTCAGAGAATGATTAGGCAACAGGTTAAAAAAAGTTAGAGACTCTTTTTTACACAATACATGAGTGGGATGTGAAACTTACTGCTGTGATGTATTAAGAGGACCAGAGTGATTTTAGAGAACTTCGGATAAGCTAGTCAGAGAGGAACCATTTGAGGAGTATTGAACAGGCAGATGCAGACAGAGACTTGAGAGGTGAAATCCCTGATGCAAACCACAGCAGAAGCTGGCAGGGCACGCTGAAAGAAGCATCACTCTAAACCTGTCATTTTTCTTTTCTCCTCTCCATAAGCCTAAACTGTTGACCATAGTCTGCCAAAGGATACTGGACTAGATGAGAACTGTGCCTCATCCAGCACAGATATTCTTAAGAAAGTTCTTTCTCCTTTCTGTTGTTTCTGTGCTTTCTCAGTGCTGGAATAAGAAGCCCAATGGGAACATTAAAAAGAAATCTGCAGTTTATAGGTAGTAATGAAACTAGTAGGATTCACTTCTGAACTGTGTTCAGAATTAACTCTTTTCCCCTGTGACTTATTAGCCTAACTAATGAAATGATCTGAAACAAAATAAGGTTCTGGCTGCTCTCTGCATGGGATGAGTTGTTTTCAGACAAAAAGACGGGAAGGATGGAAATTATTTGTGTAGAAGCTTTATGTTTGTAACAGAGGTGTACAGCCTTTGGTTTGATGCAATACTTTATGGCATACCCTGAGGAGACAGGGGAAAGGATATTTTAACCTAGACCAGGGCCAAATGAAACACCTTGCTTGGGCACCATCATATATATAGCTTCCTAAAGGTTCATCTGAGTGCTTTAAAAATAGTGACAAAGTTATTAAAAGCGGGGATTCAAATAGTAAAAGCTTAGCAGTTCTTAAGAACTCCCTAAGAAGAGCTGTGTCTGTGAATTCTTGTTAAATAGCTGCTGGAAAGCACTAGAGGGCTCCCCAGGACCGTCACTGGCACCTGGCACCTCTCCTCCGACAGAGCACCAGAACTGCTCCGGAATAGGAACACCCAGTAAATTACATGTGGAGCTCCGTGTTGCCTGTCATTTGTCAGCAATGATTTGAAAATGTCCTTAAAGCTTTCCATTTTTCTCACAGAATGTGCATTTAGCTCCCATAGCTGCTGGATCTGGGTTGAGAAGACAAATTGTGTGATTCGCATTATTGTTTTCAGGTTCCTGCCAGTTTTTTGAAGCAGTGTATTTCCAGTTTACCTCTAATTTCTACTAGAGGCCGCATTATTTGAGCAAGATTCCATTTCCCATTGTAAGCTGCCTGCTGTAAATCTAACAAAATGGACTGAAATGAGCCCTAAAAGAGAAGCCATTTATTTTCTCTTCCCATTCTCCAGCTATTGTAGAATGCATTTGCTTCTCCTGTGAATTAAATATGAAGAGGAAGATGTATGCCCTTTCTTTAAAGATGCATCTCAAGGTTAATCTATTTAGATTGTTATAGTAAGATGCTCTACAAGTAGAGTCTCCCATAGATTTTTTTAAAAAAAAAGTCCCTCACTGTTCCCAAGAGTTAGACTGGAGCTGAGTATTCTCACTGGTCCACCTCTTAGGTCACAGAAAGAGGTGAAAGGAGGAAAAAATGGCCCCACAAGGGAAGAGGGAGATAATAAACTGCAGAATAATTAGATAAGGACAGGAAAAAATTACTTCTCTTTTGGGCTTTGTCTTGTTCTCCTTCTAATAGCTTTCTACTTTGAGTTTGCCCAGGGAAATATAACTTGCTATGTTTTCTGCTGGCTGTGCTGCAGAGGTTGTTACTCAATGCAGAGGGGTAGTAACTTCTAAAAATTCTACAGCAATTCTTTCGGGAGATCCACTAAGGTAGCATCAAAGTAGTAATTACCTGGATTTGCTGCCATTGTAATAAGCTGTAACGCATGGGTGAGGATACTTTTTATATACCAACTACTCCTCTTTGCCAAAGTGTTTGTGTGATCTATGTTAACTATTTCAACCTGTTAATTTAACATATATTTTGCTGTAAGCCTTGCCTAAATTTTGACGGTTTTGACAAAATGTTTTAACATTAGGTACCTGACCACGCTTCTCATAAAACAAATATTTCAAAGTGAAATATTTGCACAGTTTATACGTATATATGTGCCATTAGGATAAATTTTCCATTATTTATCTCTCTCTTGAATTAAGAAGTCTTGGATCACTGTAGTAGCTTCTGTGACAATGGGATTATAAAACCGAGTAATCGGAAAAAATATGTTCTTTCTGTGGAAGCAGCTGTTTGCTTTACGGTCTCAGCTTTATGGTGGTTCTCACCAGTTTGCAGTTGTATTCGTATGAAATAGGGTGGAGTTCTCATGGATAGGTGCAAGCAGCAGAATTGACTGTTAATTTTCAGAGTCAGACTGGCTATGAAACAACTGAGCTACTGATATAAATGTCTCAATATTGCACATTGTGCTTGCATCATTTTAGATACGCTATTTCTGGAAAGATTACCATATTACCTGCTTTGGGAAGGAGGGAATGTACATATGCTAAGAATCTGGGTATAAACAAAATGTATTTTCATTATATTTAGTTTCTTTTAAAAATTTTTCTTCAGTTACGAATGAATGTTTTATATTCTAGATCCTTACTGTATTTTTTATCATAGAGCATCATACAAAAATCCTCTTCAAAATTTCTTCTTTGTACTGATGGTTCTGTCCTTGAGAAGATGAGAGACAATGATCACAGATGGCAGATATTAACCATATTTATCAGTGCAGTAGTTGAAACTTCAGGTGTAATAGTAATGAAGACTACGAAAATTCCTCAATTTTAATGGCATAGATCATAATTTACTTTAGAATTCTAAATTAGGAAAAACATACAGGAATATCTGGAAAGTAAAAGAGCTTTGTATTTTTTTTTTCTTCGTTATTGTTATAGAGACGTATTACTATGTATCTCCTTTGGTTGGTGCCTTCTTTTTGGCTCTGACTCCGATGGGGATTGTCATAGCTGCCAAACACCCAGCTACCAGAACTGTCCTCCATTCAGGATGGGAGCCTGTCATAACTGCCATGATTATAAGCAGGTAGGTCTGTCTGTCTTGCATGGAAGCATCTTGATAGTCATCCTGTATCTCTCTGCATCTTACTTGATTGTACTTAAAAGAGGGATAATTAAGGAGCCTCTAGAATGCAGGCTTTAGAATTTTGGCACTGGTCTAAGAGATTATTGAATCCAATGAAAGTTACGAATCTTAAAATTAGAGGAATTGGCTAATGGTCTGTGGTCTTTGTTATACAAGAAGCCTATTTTAAAAAGTGAATAGCTGTAGTGATGTTAGTCTGTAGCTCAGAGTGAGGTAATGGCTCACTCTGGGGAAAGATGAGATGAAAGTCGTGGCTCGAAGATGATCTAAGTCAGATTGCTATAAAAACTTTTAAATATTCCTTAATGGTCCTGCTTGCCTTATTCTAAATATTGTGCTTTGTTTTTCAGTATTGGTGGCCTTATTCTGGACACAACTGTATCTGATCCTAACTTGGTTGGAATTGTTGTTTATACCCCAGTAATTAATGGTAAGACTCTGGCAGGATTAATTGCTAGTATGTATCAATTGATATACCTTGTTTTGAGAACTGTCCGTGAGAGGAAATTTCTCTTGTGCTAATTAATATCTGGAATATTAATTTCAAGTTTTGATTTTGATGTCAATAGCTGTTTCTTTGAACACCTAAGAAGTGCTTCCTGTTTTTACTACAACCATTAAAACATGATAGAGAATGTGAGAAGTGGAAATCTCAAGTATGCATTACGAAACTGGAAGTGTAAATATTGAAAGAGTATATTCAAGTATTAAATTATCAAATATTATATTGAAGTGGCTGTGGCTGGGAAAATGTGGATAAAATTTAATCTCAAAGGATTTCTTTCTGAACATCCAAGGACAAATTTTCAAGCAGTAATTTACTATTGACATGTCATGTATATAGATATAAGAACTAAGAAGCATACTGCAGGCAAGTAAATAAATTTCTCAAGAAAAACCTATGTTGTTTCTGATGATTGGTATGCGCTTTTTAGGTGTGTGAGAATGAATTTGTGAAAATCTGATCCTTAAGTTGTGTTCTATCTTCTAATGATAAGAAACTGGCGAATTTTAGAAGAACAGTTAATATCTTATTAGGCTGGTGCAGTTTGAAAATGCTTTTCTTTCTTAGTACAGTATCACAGGGTTGATACCTATTTAGTTTGCAGTAACTATAATCACCAGATCTGTTCCCACTATATTGCTGCCTAGCTGTTCTTTTCCCTTTTTGTATTTTTCCATTTGATTTCTCACAATAATTTGCACTTTTATGTATTGTTATTAAAACCATTTCTCCAGTTACCAGGATGATTCTATTTTGACTTAAGTTGGCCCGTGCAAATTCCATATGAGCGTGTTATATTCTGTTTTCTAAGCTATAAATTAAATGAATGATGGCCACTTCTTTTCCGCCTTGACAATAAGATGTTAATATGGTCACTGGGTTTTAGTTTTGAACCACATTGCCCTGATATAATTAGTTTTCCAGACATTGTTAATGGAAATGTAACACTGAATAGCACCAAAACATTTTGATAAGCTTTACTGTGGTTGAGAATTAGTAGATCTATTGCTGCAAACATTACACAAGCTGTTCAGTTAGAGGCTTTGACAGAAGCATGTTCTTGGCAAATTCATGTTAGCCCTTGTTTTACAGCTTTCATAACTTTTAGATGCTTATAAATTGTATTTTTAATAATTCGTTCTAACTCTGACGTAGGAATATAAATTTCACTGATATACGGATTCTCTGTATCATCGCTTTTGACCCGCTTTAAAGATGCATTTTCTGTTTTCTATATTACAGCCCTCAGGTATTCTCTAACCTCAAAGATAATCAGTTTGCAAAAATGATCACTAGTACTTCATGGATTGTTCATTCAGCTCTCTAGATGCAGTAAATTTAACTTAACACCTAGCCTCCAGTACATACCTACTTGTGATCAGGTATCACCATTTTTATGGAGGCAGTAGACAAAAGGAGCTGAGTATTTCAATCTTCAGCAGAGCATGTTGCTTGCTCTTCTTTCTCATTAAGGCCCTCTATTTCCTTTCTTCTTGCCTTTAACCTGAAACATTTCTATTGAGTTTCTATTGAGTAGCAACTTGAGTTCCTTGCTAACTGTAAATTAATTTTTACACTACGGCCGTTACATTTCCTTGCCCATTCCTTGCCTTTCTGTTAATTCAAAGTTGGAAATACTTGCATTTAACTTTTGTGTGTTTCCATTTTGATTTCCAGATACCTAAAAGGCAAGGCAGACATGTTGATCTTCAGCTTTTTTCTGCTTTACACCTGTAACTTTTCTAATAGCAGTCCTTTTTTGGTAACCCCCTGGATTTGCTTCCTAAGAGAAGAGGATTGGTTTTTTCTCTCTTTAGGCAGGTGTACCCAAACCAGTATTAAGGCAATGCCCAGACATTCTTTTGAACTACCTTCATGGGAAAAGAACTAGCCAAAAGCTGTATAGCCCTGGAGGTCTGTCTGACAGGGTAAAAGGTCTTTGAAGAGTTAGGCAGGTGGAAGAGAGGGAAAGCTGAGGCTACTGGAGCAGGCAGGGAAAGAAAGAGGTTTCCCAGGAGGCTAGGATAGCAAGAGGCATGCTTGGCTCAGAATTCTAAGGATAGAGGCATTTCTATTGGAAAATATAGAGAAAATATGTTCTGTGTAGAGGATGCAGGGTTTTATGGTACACCTCCTGGAAAAGGAAGCTGTAGGTAGGTAATTTTTTGGGTTGCTATTAGACTAGCCTCTCCTGGGTTTCATAATTCTACTGACACCTTTTGATATTGCTGGTCAGTACAGTGTAGTAAACTGGGGGTTAGGAAGTCCTTCAGTTAAAAAAGCACATCTGTTGACACTCATTTACTGACATGAAACGTGTATTAGGTCACTTAACAGATGCCTTTTTAAATATTACTGCTGCGAAAGTTTTCTCTACCAGTGCTTTCTTGGCCTTGGAATTCTCATTGTAAGCCTAAGTAGCAAAAGAAACTGAGGGTTTTCCCCTTCTATTTTCTTTTACCTTAAAATTTGTTGGTCCTATGGCACAGAAGACCTGGAAGAAAACAACAACAGGGAAACCTGAAAGAAATATTCTTTTCTGTTGGGAATGTGTCCAGCCAAAATTTGAGGACAGTGTAAATTTGTCCAGAATTTCAAGCTGTCGCTGTTTTTTCAGGGCCATTTGCCCTATCTTGAACACCTGGACAGTACTCACTGCAAAATGGTCAGGTGTGAGGCTTCCTGTGCACCATTAAGTAGGTTTCATCCAAGTCCTGTCTAGATAGTTTCCTTATTCTTAGATGTGAGACAAGTTACTTTAATCATGTCTTACACTGTGGAGCCATAAATGTTTTAGCTTAAGAAATACTGGTCCGGAATTTGAGCAACCTCAAAGTTTCCCACCCCTATTAACAATAACTAAAAATATTTGCCCAAAATATTAAAATAGTTTTTAAGCAGAAAGGCATTTACAGTCAGCTTTACAGCTGGTGGCCAGACATATTTCACAACTGTTTTTTCCATTTTCCCACTGTTAAACACATTTCTTGAGATGAATAATTATTTTTAATTCTATGGTTGGCTGGGTTAAATGGCATCTCTGCTTTTTGAAAATAAATAAATTATTTTGTTGTTTCAGGCAACTGGCAGACTCCTTGAGATTTAGATGTCTCTTTGATGCACTGCAGTTTTGAATAAAATAACTAAGCCCAAGTGTGGCTGTGCTTCAGTCCAGATGCTGAAGTTCATAGTTGTGTTTTCTCATGAATGAGATAGTTAAAATTTGCAAATCCTCTTACAGCATCGCAGCATGTTGCATTTGGCTCAGGATTTGCAATTTGCGAGTAACCGAGTTCCTTTTGTGCAGAAAAAAGGATAATATCTTAAACAATTACATGCTTCTGAATGTGCAACAGCAATGAGCTAAGGTGCAGTTACCAGATAGAGCTACTTTCCTCTCCATTTTCGTTGTGTGCTTATACCAAACATTGTGAGATATCTTCTAAGTATTCGCATTTCAGAAGTTACTGGGTAATAACCAACATGTCAGTAGACTTTATCCCATTTTTATGCATGTCAAAGAATGAAAGTTCTACAAATTAATTCTGAAAACACCTGAAATTTGGAAATACTTTATATCGAAAAACTTTACTTTGCAGGTGGTTTGAAGCAATATGCTTTAAAGGTATACGAACCTGTTCTAATATTTCTTTTTGGCTGTCCATATTTTAGAGGAATTTGCTATCTGGAGGGAATACATAGGTATCAAGGAATATGAGAAACACATACGAGAAAATTTAATACAAAGCTTAATGAATGCCAGTTGTCTGGGAGACGAAAATTAAGCGTATGCAATACATTCCCCAAAACATCCCTTTTTAATCTGTTAGTAGGGTAAATTGAATGACAGACTTCCAGGTTTTTCAGAGAGCTTTTACTGTAAGTTGTTTTGGAGAATATGGAAAAAAGCCCCAAGAAGCCATTCCTCCTCAAAAAAATAAAAAATGTATTTTAATAGCTATATATTTTAATTTCTTCTAGAATAGTTATACTTTGAGTTTTCCCACGACTGAGTGGTGCTTTGATTAGAATATAACCATTGTCTCAGAGAGCTGAACATCTGAAATTTGCCTCTGTAAATCACAAGGGAAAACATTACTGTACCTGGATGGTAGTAGAGCAATTTGGCTGGGTAGCAAATTAATTTTTCTGCATCCTGAATTGGAAAGAATGTGTTAGTCTCAGAAGGCACTGCTCCTGTATGAGAACTTTATAATTCAGTCTGTATTTTGGCATGAATAAGGAAGAGGGTTTTGATTTTTGTTATTTACTTCTGATGCATTATTGGGTGATAGATTTACTGCCTTTTAGTTGCTAACCTAATGTGTAAATCTGCATATATACTTTTAGAGTGTGTGATCTTTCTTTTAAGTCTTACGTATAAATTTTTTAGAAGATTTCAGTAATCATTGTGTAGTTATCACAACAGAATTATATCCAGAGCATTTTCATTTTCTGACAGTCAAGGAACAATTTTTTATTAGTCATAGGAAAGAAATTATTTATGAGTCAAATCAAACATGGAATGTAATAGTTGCATATATAATAAAGACTTCTCTTAAAAAACATCCATCTGGGGAAAGCTAATATTTTCCATCTGTTTTCCCCCAAACATTTATAATTATTAAAAGAAATGCTACAAAGTAAAATGGAAGATGGATGAAAAAAAAGACCCCACATAAATAGGTAGCTAGTTAGGTTTTTAATCTAAGTATATCACTTGCATAAACCAGGATTTTTTTAAGTTAATGGTAGAGAGGTCAGGGCAAAAATTCATCTTGCGTTTTCTGAAAGATAAGATGATTATTCCAAAATTTAGAGCTTTCAGTCACCATTGTAACTGAGATTCTTTTGCTTCCTTTTCATTTAATTTTTATGATGCAGATGTTGAACTTCAAAAAAGCCTGCTTGGCAAAACTGACTATTTTGAACTATGGATTGTGCATGGGAGTGTGTGTGCGAAAGTGAGAATCTTCTTGCCTTCCCTCTCTTGATAGATATACAAGAAAAATCAGTTTGGGAATTATGTTGGCCTAATTCTGTATATATTAATTGATTTTAGTCCCATTGCATAAGCTGTATTATAGGTGCTGGGGAACAACACAGTATTCTCTGACTGATTAGTCTCTCTCCATAGAACTGGGTTTATAAAAATCTTTAATCTCAGGTTTGCTTTGCTTGTTCTTACACAAATTTTTGTGTTCCCCATCATGCAAATATTTACATTTTCATGAACAGTTATAGCAGTGTTGTAGTTCTTGCAAAAATGAAAGAAGTAAGTCTTTGCAAATTTAGTACTTGCTATGATGACTGCAATAGTGTTTTCCAGGAGAAAAAATTTCTGGATTAATTAAACGTTCATGGAAACAGTCCTCATATACATCTACAGAGCTTTTAATAATATGAGCAGCTACTGAGCATGTGACCATTTTATACATTTAGAAGACGCTGAGAAGTTATCAGTTTTGCGTATCGACATCTTGCCAGCCTACGCAGGTTTATCTGTTTTCTGTTTCTTGCAGGGATCCGATTAATCTGGTGTAGCTGAGATGGTAACTGCACATGCACAGTAGCTGCTGTTACCAAACAAACTGAGTATCTCTGTGCATATCCAAGTGATTCATTCAATGCAAGCACAGCCTTGTATGAGTCATTCTGTGACCAGCAGAATAATGAAACCTGATTCTGTTCTCATTTGTATCCTGAGGTTTTTAGACAGCCTATTCGACCTGCAGTGTTCCCTATTGCCTCGTGTCCTGCTATAGCCGCTGCTGACAACATTCTCTCTGTTTTTCCCTCTGCTTTCCACAACATTGTCATTCCTCTTCCATCTCACTGAGCTGTTGGCTGAGCAAGAGGCATCCTGCCTCGCTCCAAGCTGAGTGCTGACTGGCCAGCTGGCCTGCTTAGGCTTATGCCATTAACTATATAACTCATATTACTGTCTTTGTCTCGCTGAGGACATGGGTTTGGATCTTTTCCTTTATTTATCTAGTCACTGTTTCGTTTTTGGTAGATTGTTTAACCATGCTTGGAAGTAGTTAGCATGTCTGTCTTCATGTCAGACGGTAGAAATTGGCCCAAAGGTTCAAAAATAATTTGAAGAAAGAGTTGATAGGTAAACGAACAGAACTCAAATACAGTGTCACTGCTTCTGTCCCCACCATACACTGTTGGCTCGCTGAGACTGAGCAGGATGTATAGATTCTAGAAGCATTTACACATCACTACACCTAGCTATCTTCTGTGAGTTAAAATTATACCACTAGTATTAGGTTACCGAGGCTCAGACAAATAAAATTTAAAATAATTTTGCTGAACATACAAATATTGCATCTCCAGTTAGCTAAAATAGATTGTATGTGTTCAACTCAGTTGTAATTAGTTACACCTCTTGAAATCACACTCCACACTGGCTGTTCTGGTTAGATTGTCAGCTTCCTTTGCAGAGCAGCTATCATCACCTTTTACCAGTATTCCATGGCTGGCCAGTTTGTTTTTGAATCACTTTTGATACTTGTCAGTAATTTCTTGCTATCTACATGAGCAATAGGGCTTGGTGAATACTTTCTCTAAATGATGGTTATAAAAGTGAAAAGATATGTCATTAATAGCTATCCATCCAAAGATTGACAACCAGTCTTACCTTCCTTCATAGACTTGTCAATGTCTATTGTCCAGACACATTTTTTAATCTCCATTTCAAGTGAACTGATTTCCATTTTTCTTAATTCTTTTATCTCATTCCATTTCCCTTGGTACTAACTAGGGAAAAAAGTCCAGAGCATCTATCATATTTCTGAGTATCTGAATTTGTTGAAGCAGATAATTAACAGTCACAAAAGGAAATTACATACATCCTAGGAAATACTTAAAATCTAGAGAGTTGTGCCAAAGTGGTTTGTAGCTGCATTGCTACAAAACTCAAACCAGCCCTGTGCACTTCTGTTCTTTATTCCTTTTTTTGTAGTGCTATAAGAGAAGCAGATAGTGACAGAATATTTTGTTATTTTTTTCTCTTAATATTGTTGTCAATGTATCAGTTATTGCAGTTGTTAGCCTGATTGTAATTACCCAGATTGCCTTTATGTCCTCTTTTTTAGCAGAAACTGTTTCATATTTTCCAGTCATATGGCACCATCTCCAGCTTTGTAGCTCTATTAAGAAGCGGTTTTACATAACAGCTTTTTCATAATTCAGTGACAGAAATTATCTGATCTCCATCCAAATGTAGTGCATTGATCCTTAATTTTATTTCTTCCTCTCTTTCTATACCTTATTCTCCTTAGTCAGAAATCTCTAATTTATTGTTCTCAATTGAAGGACAGGCTTTGAGTGCTGTTTAGATTGGTTGTAATCTTTTTAAATCTTTCATAGTTTAGATAAATCCCTTACTTCGCTACTTTTTCTGTAGTCCATCTGAAAAAAGAGCTACTGTTATTTTAATTTTCTTTGCAAACTCTGACTCAACCTTTTGGTAGTTCATATTTTATCCTTGTATCTCCTGACTGGGAACGTGCATTTCCTGATTTGTATCTGAAGTTTTGGCTTAAAAGACCTACTTCCTTGTTAGGTTCAGCCATTTACTGTGTTTAAGCAGCAGTGAGGCAGGACATCTTTCAGATGTCAGCGTTAGATCTCTGTGCCAACCACTTCACAGTCACCAAAAGAATTTGGGGAATAATGTCTTCTGGTCACCACAAATACTTGTTCTGCAACCAGCCAAAGCCTTAAGCATCAGATAAACAAGTGAATTCAACTACAATTAAAAAGGGCTTTCTCCTGAAGTGGGGACCAGATCTGCATTTATTCTGCTTCTTCTCAGACCAACCCATTGCTATGTAAAGCATCTGAAGTCAGGGAAAGAAAAAACTTTTGCTTGATATGTGAGTAGACAGCTCAAGTATAATAATAGGAGGGTTTCATGTTACTGCATTCTGCAATGTGGATATAGCAAGTTGTTTTAGTTTTGTGTTCATTGAAGTAAAAATTCATAGAACATGAAACAGCCCAGAGTGGAAGGAACCTTGAAATGTCATCTGGCTCGACCTTGTGTGAGAAAGGGAGCCTAGATGAGATTTTCTAGCACGTGGTCCAGTCACGTCTTGAAAACCTCCAGTGACGTGGACTCCACCACATCCTTGGGGTGGATGTTCCAGTGAATGATTGTTCTCACTATAAGAAATTTCTTTCTTATGTGGAGATGAAAGCTCTGCTGGCACGCCTTGTACATGTTGCCTCTTTTAGAAAGAAAGTAGAATCTCCATCACTACCGTTCTTTTAACAATCAGCTAGTCAGGCACTCATCTTGTTCTGTCAGCCTCAATTATGAGTGGCAGAAGACTATAGTTAGTCATGCTTTGTGTCAGAGGGGAATGAATATATTAACTCTTGAAGCCTTTTCTGGCCCTGTGGTTCTGTGTGTGAAACCTGCATTTATGTTTCTGGTAGTGACCGTGTCTGCTTTCATCCCTTACGCTGGCCAGGAATACTGACCTTGGGAGGTAATCCAGCAGTGGCACAGCTGTGCCATCCTTCTGCTGTTCCAACAGGGATTTCCAAAGAAGAGGCAGTGATAAAAGGGAGTTTCACCTGTGAGAAAGCTAAAGATTGAACCTTTTGGAAGGTTTTGAATTTTTTGCACTTACTGTGATTCAAAACTGATCTCCAAATACCCAGTGATACACTAAACTGTAGCCCATGTTTTTTGGACTTACTTGAATGCTTTGTAGCCTGTCTATAACTGATGTATGTTCTAAAGATAGTTCTCATTTTGACTTTTGTATGTAAGGTACTGTGATAAACAGAGGAAGTTGGTAAATGTGCAAAAATACTGCCTACTAGAGGAAAAAAAAAAAAAAAGAAAATTCTTCATTGGTTCCCTTTTGCATTTCAGGTATTGGTGGCAATCTAGTAGCTATTCAAGCTAGCAGAATTTCTACCTACCTCCATTTACATAACATTCCTGGAGAGCTGCCAGAGGAAGCCAAGGGTTGCTATTACCCATGCAGAACATACTATGGCACAGGTATGTCTTGGTCAGTTAAAAATCCTGTCTCACATCTCGTTACCCCTGTGTGCCAGATGGTGCCACCAGTGAGAAATGGCAGGGGACTGACCTTGCTGCGTGCTGCTCAGAGGCAGCTGAGCTTTGGCAGTTTCCTTTGCCTGCAGCTGTTTCCTGTGAGAATCACAAGAAACTCCCTGTAGAGAAGAGCACAGAGAAGGGTGAAGCCCTGGCAAGAGCTAAAGATGAGGGCTGGTGGGGCAGGACACCGGGATACCCACTCAGAAGGGTTTCAGCCTCAGCTTTCCTTAGCTTGTCTGCCTGCTCTGAACTTTTGTCTGCTTTCAGGACTTCAAACCAATTTCCTGTTAGGGCCAAACATTGTATCATGCATTATTAGTAAGCCAAATCCCTGCTTCCCATTTCCAATTTGCCATTTTCTCTCTAGATTGTTTCTTTACAGCTTATTCCTCCCCTGTATTTCCCACTTTCCTAATGATTTAGTAACTGTGGGGAAATGTGATGTGTCACCACCATGTATTACACTTTCATATTTATTGAATGAATTGAAACAGAGGTGAAAGTGGTAAATGTGGGGCTACTTTTTAGAAATATAAGGTACTTTTGAGGATGTCTTGAATATGGAGTCCAAAAGATCCTCTTTCCTAGTAAGACTTTAGGAGATCCAAAGATGTAGATGGTGTTACATGAGCACAGAATGAAGGCAGTTTGCACCCCTTTCCGGAAGGGCTGTGCTTACCTTTACTGTAAGACAGTGAAATTCCTCAAGGAGTCTTTTAGTGGAAAATAATGCCTGCTGTTCCACAGTAGTCTATGCTGTGGAATTCAAAAAATGAGGGTGTTTTTATATTAAAATGAATAAAAATCTAATATAGTAATTGAAGAGCTTAACTGAATTTTGGATTTTTCTTTTTTATTTTCTTGTAGGAGTAAATAACAAATCAGCCCAAGTTCTGCTTCTCTTGGTGATTCCTGGACACCTGATTTTCTTGTACACTATCCACCTAATGAAAAGCGGACATACTTCCTTAACCCCCATCTTCATAGCAGTGTATTTGTTTGCAGCTCTGCTACAGGTAAGAATAAGTACAACTGGCAAATGCTTGTATAAAATCAAGTTCTTGAAGAAAAAAAAATTTTTTTTTTTTCTGATATCTGGAATCTCAAGAATGGTACCAGGAGGAGTGGTTTAGTAGAGGCTTTCAGCACAGCTCTGAAGTAGCTGATTATCTCCACGTATGTACAGCTTACACAGGTGTGTCGTTGTTGTGAGTGCTTTTCAGAGCACACTTGACTGCATTATTTCCTTATCGTGCATCTTCCACATGCTTTTGGAACCATTGCACCTAAACCCCCATCATTTTAATCAGCTAGAGGGGAAATGGAAAGAAGGGAGGGGAAATGAATGAAAGGTAGCATTTATGAATCATGAAGATCAAGGAAGACTCTTAGAGAAATCTCCTAAAGTGGTTCACATTACTGTTTTAGTTAACATTGTCCAGTAGATGAAAATATTACAATTTCCTTGGTGTGTTCTTAGTATTTATTAGTCTAAATTAATATGACAGCAAACACTGTACAAGAAATTGTAATTGCATTAATTGTCAAACTTAGTTACCTATTTGGCTGTTTTACCTAGTGGCCTGTTCATACCCAGCAAGGGCAGTTCTTGAAAGATGCCTTTTGAAATAGCAATGTCTCAAGGTGAAATGATTTCATTTTGAGAAATCACTATGACAAAATTAAATACTTTATTAAAATCACACCCAATTCTTAGGTATAACCTGTCTGAATTAACTATAATGTTTCATTGCACCTTAAAACCAAAAAGTGACTGTATTACACAGTAGAAGTGCAGTTGAAATATCCATAATTTAAGTATACGTACTGCTTCAAAAAATGTGACCAATTTAGTTTTAGAATACAAACAGCATTATCAACAGGTCAATACTTAATGAAATTATAAATTTTAATGTTCTGAAGTGTCCTGTTCTTTATCGCACTTCTGTCTCAATAAGGACAGGTTTCAAAAACTGTTACTATTTCATATGAGAATTTTACACCTTTCTGGTAGAACATTACTGGTAGTGTTTCAAGCTTTGCAAGTGAGAGTCTCATACTAAAAGACAAAAAGTACTTTTCATTTTCCACTTAGATAATATTCGTAGTTTCCAGCCTTATCGCTTGCTTTATAATGTGTTTTCCTGAGGAAATGATGCTATTCCTTTATCTGTTCTGTCTGGGTTGGGGCAAGAGTCCCTGTTAAATGTAAGACTGCAGTGTGATTTCAGTCAGTATTAAACTTCTGAGATTTTTTCTGAATTCATAAATCCAGTCCTCCTGCTCAAAGAACTGCAATCATAGCATGTTTAGGGACACTTTTTCTTCAGCAGCAAGACTCGAGAAGAGCAGAACTTTCAAATGACATAGTAATTCAGACCCAGCAGCAGCTCATATATAGGTGTAAAGTTGCATTTTCATAAATTCAGGATCTGATTAGAGTATTAATTTTTGCATGTATCATGTATCTCTGTTGCAGTAGATAAGGCCACACCTGATTTTCTCAATTTTTCTCCTATAAATCAGATGTAGAGCTTTTTTCTTCTTTTTCCCTGCTCCCTTTTATAGATTTTTTTCCCTCTTTATCTTCTGTCTTTAGTCATAAAAGGCATTTTGAGATGTACTTACTTTGAAACTGAGTACCTGTATTGCAAACTATAACTTCTTATGGGTCTTAACATATTTACAATTTGAAACACCTTGGTTTTTATGACCTGAAAATATTTAATAGATTCCTTTCCCCGTTTGAATTATTCTGTCATTTTTCTAGTAGTGATTATTGTAGTGTTGCATACCTCTACTTAGAGCAGATTTAAAGTTTTCAGAGTTGATGCTTGCTTTAATCCTTAAATCTTCAACAAATTTTATTTACCTGTTGGTCTGAAGTGCTTCTGGGCTGCAGTTTCATGCTTTTAAGTTTCTCCTTTCTTGAGGAAAGCACTTAAATATTTGTACTCATTCCTCTTCCCTTTTTCAGTGACACCATCTATGCACCCGGATATAGTAAAAAACAGTTTTCAAGCTGCCATTTCTTTTGGCATAACCCGACAGATACTGATACTATTTTTCCAGAATTCTTTTGTATTTTTGTCCTCCCAGTGAGAGCTTTTCCAGTTCCGCTGCAAAACTGAAAAGCCTCATAGCTAAGTATTATTGTTTCAATTAACAACAAACCAAATCCATTGACAGTCTTTTGAGCAGTGAGAGATCTGCATTCCAGGCCTTTTTTATAATATATTGGGCTTTGTATTTATTTTCACTTTGCATGGAAGGTGTATGAAAATGAATGTCAAAAACTGTGATCCTGCTTGCAATCTTTATCTAAGATAATTTAGCAGGATACAGTGGTGCCCAAAGGTAAGAGTTAATTATAGTCACTCTTGTGAGGAGGTTTGATATCCCTGCTTTGCCCTTTGCCATTCCTTACTTTTGTTGAGCTGGGGGGCAGAAAGGGTTGCTGAAAATCATTATGGCAATATGCCACCTATGTAGGCTTTTCCTCACTGTGTTAAAAAATAATGCTAAATTAAAAAATAACAGCAGCAATGAAATGAATTTTCTGTCTTTAAAATTTAAGTGACTATTGTAAGGTGTTAAATTATTTAATGACATATTTTACTGTGGACTGCAATAGATTGTTAATTGACTTTGAATTCCGTTTATTATTTCTGACTGTCCAGCTCTGTTTATTTAAAGTGGAGAGGAAAGGGTTAGAGAAATGGCAAATGCAGAACTGGAATGTTGGAGTAAATGGACAAAAAAAATCAAGAAAATATTAACACAAAGATATTGATTATTCCTTTTATATTTATCTCTTTCTCTTTCCATTTATGCTATTCCACATGATCTCTACAGTAAAACTGTAACATATCTATGAACTCTATTTTACATTTAAACAAGACTTTTTCAGATTGCCCGTAAACTTCACTATCCATCCCAAAGTGATAAAAATGGAATTTATATGCACTGAAAGCTCTACATAGTATTACTGAAGTTCCAGTCAGAGAGTTTCATTTTCATCCAAATCTGATACTTTCATTGTTTGATTGTTGTTTTTTCACCACCCAGGCCTACCAGCTTCTTTTGTCTCTACACCCTACCTGTTCCGAGATATTCTTAGATATTTTGTCCACAGCATGCTGTTTAAATGAGCTGTGTATGGGAACTAAATAATTAATACGCCATGATGTATTATCAATAGTATAATTCCGTTGTTATTGACTGAAAATATGCAGTGTAATAAAACAAAGTACAGTTTCACTGGATATGTAGGTTTTTTCTAAAAATCATTACATTAAGATATTTTAAGTAATATGAGTAGCCAGCGCTATGATTTGCATTATTTTTGATTCTCTGTGAAGAAAACACTTCTGAGTTTCTAGGGTTAAGAAAACCCAGAAAACATTTTATTTCATTTAATTTTCATTTTCCTGCCCTTAATAGTACACTTGTTTCTATTTCTATTCTTTAAATAAATATATCTTCTTGAAATGTTCTTCAGTTAAATTTATAAATTGATAGTAGTGAAATCTAAGGCTTTACTTGGATTTACTCCCTTTATCTTTAGAGGGGCTGGGATTTCACAATTATTTTTCCATAAAGGGGGGGAAAACTGCACAAATATTTATATTAATCTGCATTCAAGGCCGAAGTTCAAAAGGTCTGAATTAGCTCTGTAGTGAAGAGCCTGTTCTGTATTTATGAATGGCAGCACAAGAGAAAAATACAATAAAAAAATGCTATGGGCACTGAATACCCTGTAAGTATGTAGGGTACTTCACGCAGTGCACTGTACATTATCAGGGCAAGCCAAGGTGCCTAATGAAACATAATGATTTTAAGTGTGTTTTGGATTTGGTGAGTGGCCTCTGTTTAAGAGGAACACTCTTTCCTTGAAAATCTTACAAAAAGAAGCCACAAACATGCCCCAGCGCACTGCGTGCAGTTACAATACGGCATTTGACCGACACAGATTATATTAACTGGGAAACAGTCCTCCTCTTATTCCTCACAAAGGCACAAGTATTTTTTTACAGTGCGAGGCTGTGCAGCAAGCAGGGTTTCATCCCCTGTCTTGTCAGCCTGCAGCAGAAGGAGAGCAGTGCTGGAATTGCCAAGCTGTCAGTCCTGGCGCATGGCTCGGAGCGCTCAAAGGCGGCCTCTGTTCTGCATGTTCTCCCTGAGCCAGTAAAACGCCCTCCGAGGAATTTTCACACCTACTGACCAAATCTGAACACACAGTTCTGTTAAAGTCTCGGGGAATAAACAAACAATAGGAGATTCCCAGAGCCATTACCACGCAAATAAGTAATTCCAAAATTCTTCTTACCCCATGAAGGTCAGATGTGTGCAGCTGTGAAGCCACTTTTGCAATGCTTCAGGGCTGTTTGGGGCAATAGAAAACCAAGAATTCAGCGGTGCTCATAACTACTTCCTGCTCACATCAAAAACGTCTTGGATTTCTCACCAGTGTGAGGATTCTAATGATGGTATGGGCCTCTTTAATGTGGAAACATAACTCATGGGATATACTGCACATTACAGAGAAAAAAGGAAGGTTGTGTTTATAGACAAAATATTGATGCATTTTAAATACTGCTTTTTCTAACAGGAAAGGTTATTTCCGAAAGATGGAGCATATAACTGCTAAAGAGACTATATTTCAATGAAATATGAAAAGTCAAGCCCAAATCTAGACAGTTCAGTATGTTCAGTGTTTTCTCATTGCAGCATGACAAGCAGACTTGCCAGACTCATTGGGGTCTGACTGTGGGTATCAACACCTCCTTCCTTCCATGTTGCTGCCTGTGGTAGAAGCCCAGCTCCTTCCAAGGCATAGCAGGGATTTAGCATTTTTGCTGAGCTCAAAGTGCTTGTGTCTGTAGCATGGCACACCGAATTGTGCTACAGCTACTGCAGGCTGGGCACACCAGAGCACTCACTTGTCTGGGTTACACATCCCTGCAGATAGCTGAGAAACAGCCTGAAATTAGGACTGTTTTGGTCAAACCGGTGTGTCTGGCAAAGCTACAAAGAAATCAAGGTGACAATCTGAAAAACTTGATTCAAACTGAAATCTAACTAGAAAAAAAAAGAAAAGAAAAAAGTTGCTTCCCACAAAACTACATCAATATAACCAAATTGATTCAGAAACAACTTCAGTTGAAGTAGTATTCTCTTTTTTTACTTCAGTGAGGCCTTAGTCTTACATCACTGTATGCTGCGCTGTCTGGGTACCTGGATACCTTAGAGGAATTAATACCACTTAGCTACTACACAGACAACAGCAGTAAGGAAAAACTTGCTGTTCAGTGGTTTCCTTGCAGCCAGGCATTGAAGGAAATCTCTATATGTTTGGAGGGAATAGTGATTTATCCCCTCTGAACATGATACACGTCGGATAACGCTACCAAGAGAAAACAGTGCAGAAAAATGTCTCTTGAAATATGTGTATAGACCCTGCTCTGAGCGTTCACTGAGTACAGATTTCTGACTGTAGACAATGGAAACTCAGCGAGTTCAGTGTAGATCCATTACAAGCACTTTACAGTTACTACTTCATCAAAAGCCATTTAAAATTGGAGACATGTAATATATAATTTGAAAATTAACTTAATGAAGGGTCAAAGCCACTAGAAGACCTAAATCATAACTCTGGCGAGAATGACAGAGTCAGAACACAGTAGTCTTTAGAGATTCTTAAATGGGATTTTTTACTCATAATTAAAAAATCAAATAAATAAACTTACCTTCGAATTTCATAGATTTGTAAGAGTTCTTATGCAGTAATTGCAGGATCTTTTCATAGTGCAGTTGTGGATAAATTTTGAGTCAATATAATTTTGAAAGTAAAGGAGACTTAACATACATTTGAAAAGAGATTACCTCGGTTTATTTACATCTATGTTTCCTGTCTAAATGCAACTATTTAGTGATGCACTTTCAGATGGAAACAATTTAGGTGGAATCATCAGTACTAGCAACAGGCAGGGTGTCCTGTCCCAGGCATGGTAAATAAACTGCTAAAAGGTCTTCGTTCTACATTCTGAACTTACAGCTGAACCTTGATAATGCCTGCCTGGAAAAGCATGTGAAATTATATAACCTAAACTTCAATTTTCCATCTTGGTGTTGGAATTCACTTATCACAGCAACTAATGTATAAACGAATATAAAAGTGAACAATTCTACTCTGCTTTAAAAAATATTATTCATTTGAATATTACACTTTTATCACTGTGAATTTGACATGCATCCACTGATGAAATATGGACATTCCAGATGAAAGAAACAATAACAATATTATAGCATCCTGCAGCTTATTAATTAGGCTATAGGAAGCCTAGACAGTAGTAAGAATGTTTGGAAGGAGTTATAAATTTTTATTTTAAATAATAGAGTTTCAATCTTTTCCCATTTTAGGGATCATAAGAAATTATTTCCATGAGAAAATGCAGATGTGCTACATGAACAAGATTAAAAATAACTTTTCTTCACCTAACTTTTCCTTGTTATTTGTATCTAAAGACCTTGAAAGAATGAAAGTAAATTTTTTGCATAATAACAAAGGAAAAAAACCTGCTTTGTAGTGTGTAATGTTCCCATTTCTAGTCTTGCAGTCATAAGATTTGAACTTCAAAATAGTAAAGCTCACTCATATTTAAGTATTCATGTTCAATTTCAGTTCCAATCTGAAATTCATAATTTGAGTCAGAAAGTTCAATATCAAGAATTACTCTCTATTTCCATCCTTTGTTGTACAAAATAACATGGGTACTTATATTCCTTATTTTTAGATTCTTCATCATTAGGATTTTTCAAGCTTTTCCTCTCTCCTACTCTTATTGCTGTATTCTGCTGCTTCTGAGGACTTCTTTTGACAGTGGGACCGAAGGGTGATTTTTAGAAATGAAGTCTAAGTCTGATCATGCCTTTAGTTTCATTTTCCTCTCTTTTGATTGTGACATTTTCCCTGTAATAATGATAATAATATGGCATGATTTTCCTTTTAGACTATTGAAACATCTGGAATTTTGCTTATGTTTTTGCAATCCTGGCTTTGGGGCCTTTTTTTTTTTCTTGATCAGTGACTACTGAGTGTCTCCCTCTTCTTAGCCAGACCTTTTTATATAGATAGATATTTAGTTCTTTTTTACCTTTCTTAAACCCTGCAGTTATTTCATCCTTCAGTCTGGAAGAATTCCTAGAGCTTTGTTTCATAATTCTACTACTACTCATCTCCTTTTTTGCAGAAAACTCTCTATATTAAATAATTTCTATACTAAAAAATTTCGGCTCACATCTTGAACAGTGCCACATGTATTTACAAGCTTTTCTTATCAATTTTCTACAGCATTTCATGCTAAATAGCTAAATTTTGTACTGTATTATTAGGCTTTTCTGTGATGTTCATCTCTTTATTTTTTCCCTCAGAACCAGCTGGTTTTCAGTTGGAAGGCTTTCTGCTTTACAGCATGAGTGCAGGGCAGAAATGCACAGTGTTTGTACTGCTGTGCCATCTGCGTCAATTTACTGACAGAAGTATCTGTCACTGATAAATAAATCTCACAAAATGTGAAGTGTCATCTTGTAATATCTCTTTTACGGCTTTTTCTTTTTTTTTTTTAATCTGTCAGATCTTTGTGAGTCACTTATCACTTTGAATTCAACACTGTCTTTCAAAAATTCAACAAACTCAGAGTAGGGTTCTTGGTTCTTATTTTCTTTTTTTTTTCTTTTCTTTCTTTTTTTTTTTTTCCCAAAGTAATCATTGATTGATGACTTCGACTGCCTTCTCTTAACAGTGATGAGAAGCAAAATCTTCTTGAAGTCTTAGTCACATTGATTCTGTCTTGCATTACAGACTAATGTGGGCAAATAAGTAACCATTTCCAAAGACTGAGCCCTATAATTCTTAAATGTTAGTGAGTTTCTAGCCATGCAAATGCATGATGGATGATAGCATTATTCCTTCACCAAAGTAAGTGAAGGCTGGAACTGCAGTCTGACAACTTAGTGCTTACAGAGTGAGTACCAATTGCCATCACATACTGTTACAAGCATCAGTTAATATAATCTGCTGTAACTTTTTCTTATGACTTACAGAATGCAGGCTTGTTATAATTAGCGTTATTTGTTGTGCAGCCGTGCGTTAATACAACAAAAATAATTATTTGGGAAGATTCACAAAAGCTTAGTTTCCAAACTGCCCGTATTTCCCTTTAGTCTAAGTCAGTTATTTCAGGGTGGAAAACACATAGCCAATTGAAAGGTTTGCATGTCGTGATTTTTAAGAGTCAAAAGTGAATACTGTCATCTAAATTGGACTGTGTATGTTATGTCTAATTGGTTGTGTTATATAAATGCAGTGTGTATTTTTCTTGGAATGAGTGCTCTCATCTTCCAATGGAACACGCGTAGCTATGGATGTGGATGTGGGGCGCTGCAGCGTCTTCTGAGCACATCCTGTAGGAGATGGGAGCGTACAGGATCTTTTATAAACAGGCCTCTTTTTGTGTCTGTAAGAAGAAGGAGCTGACTCAAGGAATCTGATAGTCTTCCAAAGAAAACATCTGTTTTAAATATATTTGTTTGGATTCCAGTCAGCACACCTAGGACTTGCATAATTAGCTTAGACTACAGAGTTCCCTTTTCAGAAGATACATTTTATACAAATAAGCCATGCATTTTTCATTAAGCAAATACTCCTCCTTTCTTTTTTTTTTTTTTTTAATTATAAATTCAGGCTTGTATTTTAACATATACTTTTGCAAAGCAAAGATTAATTGAGAAACTTCTTCAACACAATTTTTTGTATGACATTAATTTTGCTCTACTTGTAGTGGAGAAGTGTCTTGCAACCATCTGGTCAATATTTCAGTGAATGAGTGTATACATTTATAAGCATGCTTTTGATGCCAATAATTCATTATTTGCTAAATAAAATATCATTGTGCTTTTTACTACTTTTGATTCTTACATTATTTTAAATGTAGAGAGTAGAGTTATTAAAAATTAATTATGGTAGTAAATGTCTTACGTTTACTGTTTTTAAAGACCTGATTAACTAAAAATACCTAAAATACAGAATTTATTTCAACTTAAGCAGCTCCTTAGAAGCTACAAGCAGAAATGAAACTCAGTTAGTGGTCCTTTCTCCATTCATCTTGTGCCATTCCACACCACATGATTCCACTGAACCAGAATCTCTTATCATACAGCTGCGCAACATTAAAGGGATTCTTTTCTAAAATTGAGTTAATGATTATGCATACCTTTGGTATGAAGATCAAGCCTCTCAAATGTTCAGACAATCACAGTTGGGAATTAAATCTTTTACTTTGGGACGAATTCAGCCTGGAGTGACAATTTCATCATATATATTGCAGGTGTGCCTTGTTACAGAAGGGCTGAGGATGGTATTTCAGGCATAAAAGTAGGTTCTAGGCCATTTTTTTGCAGTTCACACAACCCAGGTCAAACTGTTCTTAATTTGACCTGTTATTCTTTACATCACATCTGATTTCAGATCAGTGCTAGACCTGTGGAAACAGGAATTATGTCTGGGTTGAGTGTATTCATGTGGGGCAACATGAGTTGGTTCTGAATTATCTCAAAGCCCCACTTACGCTCTCTCTGTACAGAATGATTCTTATGTGAGAAGTGCAGTTACATGTTTGGTGGAACTTTTTTGGTTTTTCTTGCCATTTTCAGAAGTCCTCAAGCACAGGCTGGGTGAAGAATGCTGTCAGTAATTCAGTATGTTCCTTCCAGCTATGCAAATGATTGAGAGAAATTGGCTAAGTGTTCCTCTCTCTGGTTGTGGGGAGCTTTAGTCTGAAATTCATTCATATCAATTATTTATAATTTTCAAAAGCAATGGTATACAACAGTTCTGCCTAGTATGGAGACAATAATGTTGGCTGTTGAGTTCCTTTTGATGTAACTTACATGATAATAATACAGATTTTGTTTGTTTGGTGTTGTGTAGGTGTTTACTCTGTTGTGGATTGCTGACTGGATGGTGCACCACTTCTGGAAAAAAGGAAAAGACCCTGACAGTTTTTCTATCCCTTACCTTACTGCACTGGGAGATCTGCTTGGAACTGCCTTATTAGCTATAGGTTTTCATTTTCTGTGGCTCATAGGTGACAGAGATGGTGATGTTGGTGACTAATTATTCCAACGTATGCAATGACTTTTCCTGGAATACTGACAAGACTGATCACTCCTCTCAAGGGTCCTCAAAGTGTTTGTTCCATTTGGTCTAAGTAAATCCAGTTGATACAGACATAAAACAGCCTTAATGATTTTAGTTTGGTTTTAAAACCTTGGATGGAACTATGATACCTGAGACCTTTATTCTGAAAGAATGTCTGGTAGTTGAAGATATTGGAGTAGACACGATGAAGGGCAGATGAATCCTTTATCAAGTTTTAAATTTTTTAAAGATCTGGTCTTTTAAAAGAACAGCTCCTTACCTGTATTGCAAACCAGAACAATCTCTAATTGCTCATTGAGTGGTGGTGAGGAAGAGGGTAAGACCCACTTAGTGGCTTGCCTTGTCTTTCCCTCCCAGGGACAAAGTGGGTGTACATTTTCATTTTGCCACAAGAGTGGATAGTAGACTTCAGATTAATTCATTTTCACAGATGCTGCCTAAAGAGTTGATGGTACGTTCCTACCTTGCAATTTCAGTGCTGTAGCTCTCTGACCATTGCAGACTTGATGCCAACAATGACTGTTACGGTCCACACATTTTGTCACAGGCTTTATTTTCTGTACAGGAGTATGACCATCAGCGTTTATAAAATTAGACACTTGAAAAGTGTCTGCAGGACTGAGCCTGTTTTCTTTGTTCTAAAATGAGCAAGCTAATTATTTTGCTGTTGAGATTTATTAGAAAAAAATAGTAAAGGCAAATAATAACGTCACACTGACCTGGTCAATAATAATGGGTGAATGATTAAAACTCCTTGTGTTGAAAAGTGTATGTTCATTTAGCAACTGAAAAGATGTTTAACTAACTGATATTAATGGTGTTGTGATGGCCAGTATCCTGATTTTAATGAAATATTTAGAGGTGTTGATTTAACTGTATATACTGATCCCTGCTTGAAACTTGCAGTATAAAAAACGAAGTTTCTTTTATAGGCACTTAGGAAGTTACATAAACTTCTCAAATTCCAGAGCTATGTCATCAGTTTCTGAGCAGAAATCTCTGCTAATAGGGGATCTGCTTTCAAGCTGTGCAAATAATATGGTCAATAAGGAAATTTATGGCTTCTCAATGATTTCTCTTATTTGTAGACCTGAATATTTCAAATAATACATTGATCATTAGGACTCTGGTTGCCACTTTGAAAAAAAGGTACTAATTGCTGTAGTTTAAAATCTACTGGGAGTTCCTCACAGCATATGTTTTTAAAGACTATAGCATACATCCTAAATGCATAATAAAATAAATCATATTTTAAATATTGTGATTGAAAGTTTTAAATGTTGAGATTGAAATTAGACAACCGAATCAATTTATCAGCATATGGTTTAATCCTGTAAACATTAGTCATGTGCTTTATGCATACAAATGCTTTTTAATTTGATGGACCTACTCAAATGAGTAGATTACATGCATAAGTGTTAATGGGACTTCTATATGTGTTGGTCACCTTAAACTCTTTGGAAGTTCAAAGTGTTTGCAACTTTGAAAATTAAACCAGCTATTCAGTGCCTACACATGGATTTAGATGCCTGAATTTTAGCTCTCTCATTTAAACCTTTTTATTTAAGTGTTTTCTTACAGTTATTATAATATAGTTGTTTGAATGAATCATATGTATTATGTCTTTTATTATGTGAGAGAAAGATTAAATCTTTATACCTTCAGGTTCTCTGACTTTTCTTAGTTTGTATAATGTTATTTAAAATAGTTTCTTGTATGTAGCATTGCAGGAAATATTATTAAATTGTTTAAAATTGAATAGATGTAACTCCGTTTTTTTCATTAATGGTTATTTATTTTTGATACAGCTGTAGATGCAAATTTTTTTATTTCTGTTAGCGCTGCCATCTGAATCAACTCAACTGACATGTCAAGCACTTACTGGAGTTGCTTTAAGGACTTTAAGGTCATTTTTAAATGAATTGCAGGATTCTTAAAAATTAAAATTTCTTGAGATACTTGCCATCTGTGCTTATGTGATGCATGAGGGAGTTGTAGTATTTAGTCATGGCAGTGACTTAGTGATCAGTATCCTAAATATTTTCTCAGTAAATAAGCTGGGAAACCAACACTGTTGGTTGGTACAGCCAACAGTGCAGCCAACAGTGTCCCTGTTGGTACGGTGTGACTGTTTAGGTCACCAAACTGGGGAAGAAATGTTACATGGGTAAAATTAAGTAAAATTTGAAAAAGGGAAATATATTGACAGACTGAAATAATCTGGGCTTGGAAGCAATAAGTGATGGAAAAGTGTAATGGGAAAATTTGGTACTTCAAAAATGGGAGAAGTCCATTGCATCGTTGAGAGAGCAAAACCCATATTGTAGGAAAGAAAAAGGTGCAAACTTTCACACAGCATTCATTATGAGAGGCAAGAGCAAACAGAAGGAAGTTATTTGAAGAGAAGAATCAAAAGGCACAGCCAAACTTGTTTCTCAGGAAGGGAAGAAAAATATAACTTGTGTTGAAAGGACTTGGGGAAAAGGTGTAAAAAGAGATACTTTAGGGAATGGTGGAAGTGAGGGGGGAAAAAAGAATGCTCTCAGATATGATTAAAGAGGAATTTGAGTGAGGAAAGAAATACAGCACTGATAGAATAGGGAAAACCTTGACATCTGGAAGAAAAAGGAATAAGTAATCTATGATGTGGAAAGGGGTTTGATTCTTATGTGAAAGGAGCATTTTAGGAACTTAAAGGGTTTGTAAACTCTGCTGCCTAGTGTTAAGAAGGCAAAAAGCTCTTACCACATTTCATGTATTCCAGCTGTGAAGACAACATGGGAGGTGGCACAACAGAGTGCTTGGATACCAGAGAATTTTTTCAAGTACTCAAAAGCTGGACTCCCTAAACCAATTTTAACTTTAGACAAGTGAACCTCTTCACAGTGTTCCACCTACTTGATTTTTAAAACACAGCCCAGTAATAGTGAATTACTTCACTGTATGTGTGGGTAAGAAATGTTAGCAGAAATTCTGTCAGAGACAAATTGTGTGCTTTTTGTGCTGCCCAAAACATACAATTGAAAGGGACATGCTGAGATGTTATTGTCTCTTGTTATCAAAGCAGCCATATTTTATAATCTTGCAGATAAAATGATGACTCTTGGTATTAAAATTCATTAAGTTTTTTCCTCCTCTCCACCTGCTAGAACATTCTTTCAAACCTTCCTTTATAATCTGCCTAATCAGAGCTGTGACTGATTCACATCTCTTTGCTTTTGAGTCAGCATGGAGCACTTCCTTTGATTCTTGCTTAAATCAGCTCATTCACCTAATTTAAGTTGTGGGTCATCCCAGAGCTCCTCCTGGAACTTCTTGTACCATTTTCATTCTGCTGATGAGCTAGAGCAGCCAGAAGCTGCAGGTGGTTTGCCTTACAAGTTACTGTCTGTACCCTGACGCTGAGTAACTCTTGGAGTGCTCGTTTGGCCGTTCTAACTGTCTGCTCTTTTTCCCCCTCCGCTTCAGAAATATCTCTAAGGTAAGTAGAAGTACAGGCAGGTTATTTGAAATGTGTGTAACTTTCCATTCTGAAGGACTCTGTGACCATCTCAATTGCTCTGTGAGCGTGCATGAAAGGGGATAATCTCATTTGTAAAATACAGCCAGATGCAGCTTTAAAATGTGGAGTCAGTAGTGTTTCATACCATAGGTGTTTTTCCTGTGTAATGCTTTGAAAATGATCATTCTAGTGAGCTACTGAAATGACTCCAGCTTCTTTTTAGAGTAATTATATAGCCAGGATTGTTCCTCAGCTTTATTATGCTGTTTGACATAAGAAGGATTCTTCTTTTAAAATATGTAGATCAATATTTTGATTTTTATAGCGTTACTGTACACCTTGTCTTAATCTGTGATGTTTAAGTTGGCAAAATTATCTCCCACTCCCCTGTTTAATATATTAATTTCACTGGGATTTTTAGAATGTTGATGAGAAACTGGTGAGCAGCAAATAAATTTCACTCCTTTTACAATTTGCAAACAGAATTAGACTTTCCTCATGCAAAGATTAGAACAGAATGAGGATTAAGGCTTTACAAACAAAGTATAGTTTGCAGAATCAGGATTCAAAATAAGACCTATCATCTTTTTAATGTATTTGCTATTTCACTTCAGTTGTGAGCATCACAAAAAGCTCTCTCAAGTGCAAGAATAGCTTGGAATACACGTCAGGAAACAGTAGTATAAGTACTCTGTGAAATGAAGCGTTTGAAATTCCTTATTATTATTGTAATGGTAAAATTGCTATTGCAAATGAGATAGTCTCTTTAGAGGTGCCGAAAATGGCAACAGAATATGGTAATTGAATTATAATCTTCTTTGAAAAAAGTAAGGTAATGTTCACAAACAGTACCAAAAGGACTGGAAGTGCTGCAAAGTCTCTCAGTAGGATTTTTCTTTTATTTCTGGCTAGATTTTTTGTGATACCATACATTGTTTTAATTGTGTTCTCTAATCCATTCCTAATCATGTCAGTCTGTTGCTCAGTAATCTTTTGGATTATTATTTTCCCATATGTGTTTGAAGTTAAAAAATCAGCTTTTTATATATATAGTTTGGTAAAGAACTAGGAAAGAGGTTTGTTTTGTCATTAAAGCCTCATTCTGATAGTCCTAAAGGGAAGTCTTTCTGTTAAATTCAATGAAAATTTGATCATCATGCATGCTGTGCATGAATACTCTGGGGAATTCAATATCAGCAAGACATGAATAATTCACAATTAAAGCTAAGAACCAGTATGTTTACTAAATATACAAGATTGCCATATTCTGAGTGGGTACCCAAGAGCAGGAGTCATTCAGCATTGGCAGGGCTGGATGGGCTTTCCCTTCTCTGCAGCTAAAAGATTAATTTGATTTCAAGTCCTGCTAGTTGTTTATTTAATATGCAGGCTAGTTCATCATATCCTCTGTTTATGCTTTTATTTCTCAGTCCAAACTATACTTGAAATATGCTTCTTCCTTTACTAAGCATTCTTCAACTTGCTCTTTTGGGAGATTCTTTCCTCCTCAAGAGTTGCTTAAAGTCTTAAAAGGTCAAGGAAGTGCTTTCCTTGAATAATTCCAAATCTGCTTTTTGCAAGTGAAATAGGGTGTAAGTGAAATCCTGAACGAATTATATGGTAGACACCTACTGACTTCTGAACAGATCCTCAGGATTTAATAATGCTAAATTCTCAGATTTACATTCTAAGTTTGGCTATGAATAGGATCTTTAAAAAGATTTTGTCTGTTTACTAACTTTTTCTGTCACCTCCTGGTTCAGATTAATGTAATTGTTGCTGTGTCCCGTGCACAGTAGAATAGTGTTTTAATAAATCTGGCATTCTAAATGGTATTTCAAAAGTTATGAACAGCAATACTTGTTTTATACTCGAGAAGCAATCACCCACTACTTTCTTATGAATCCTCATACTATGGTTAACTTTAGATCATCCTTTTCCCCCCTTTTTTGTTTCTGTTTTCTCAGTGCTGACACAACTAATTATTTTATTACCTTATTGTATCCAGGGTTCTGGAGTAACATCCAAACATACTTCATGTCAATTGTTTTGAAGACTGAACCAATTCTTACTCCTTATGTAGGAAAACTTGGACATGTCTGATTAATTCTGGTTCTAGGGAGATGAAGGGTAGCTTTCGCTTAAAAAAGATGAGTATCTCTGGAGTTTGGAGGATTTCCAGAATCAAAGTGAACTTACTAAGCTTGACCACATTTAGGTAACTGGGATCAGCTCAGGTACCAATTTTTGGACAAAGGTTTGGATGATTTGGAGACAAAAGCAAGCTCTGTATTTGTCTGATACTTGAAGACTGGCCGATGAGCTCTCTCTCTTTCATTCATTTCATCTTAATGCTTTGCTATGGCCATTGTGGCTTCTTTAGACCCAACCCACTAAGGCCACTGTACTATGGTAGTGTGTAAGTCTGTGGGGACTGTGGTCCCCTTGCCACAGCAGAGAACGAGGCCTTTGAGGAAAAGAAACCTTTGAAAAACCTGCATGTCATTTGTGCAAAATGAAAGATCTAAGATGCCGTGAATTCAGATACAAAAAGACATACTTATTCCGTGGTTTCACTTCTAGCTGGCCTTTGCTCTATTCCCACGTTAGAAAGCTGCTTCATTTTTTTTTTTTTTTAAAGACTTTTTGGAAGCACTGTAATGTCACTGAGCCAAAGAGCAGGAAATGCAGCTCTGTTGGACCCCACGTATGGTTACGTGCCCTGTACATGAGACTGACATGAGCTGTTGTGGTGAATGAACCAAACACAAGAATAACCAGGGGGCCACAGAGCCCAGAAACAGAGGTTTGGTGGGCTGGTTCCAAAAAGTAAAACCCCCTTCTGTGAGGATGGCTTCTGCCATTGAATTCCTGGGATCTGAGGGGGGCTCAGTCTGCCTGACTGACAGTTGACAGACACCCCTTGTATCCCCTAAGGGAAGGTGTCCTGGCCTGTCCCGCCTTTCCCCTCTTCCTATAGGTCCCTGCTGTGTCATCCCCGCCCCCTTCCCTGTATCCCTTTAAAGCCCCCTCAGTCTCTTGTCTTGTCCTCTTTGCTTCCGGTCCCCTTTGAGGGAGCTTCTACAATAAACCCTTGGAACATCAGCCGAAGGACCTCCTCTGCTCATTTGTTTCTGGCCACGCCTGGGCTATCCATAAGCCCCAGGCACGCTAGGCTCCGTGTCCTCCACCGCACGGGCTGGGAGGCTGGCTAGCGAGGCACCGAGGTGCCACAGGATGTTTTCCCTTCGTGTTGGGCACTCCTGGACAAAGTTGCTGCCGTCTCAGCCCGGCCAGCGTGCCGGCGTATTAATATAATGAGCTGTGACAGCATTCCCCCCTCAGGGAGGGCTAAACCCCATCTTTGAGCCTGACTGTAGAGCCTTGGCATTAAGTAGACTGTGGCCTCACGCAGGGTTGTCGCAGGGCTCTGCAGCTGGAAGACCTGGCACCAAGACACACACTGCGTTGCTGGTACGTTATAGGGCTTGGCTGAAAGCTGGTAAAGAAAAACCACCCACGGAACTGTTCCTCTACTCATCCAAAGATTCAACTGATCCTGCCCCTCTCTGCTCCACAGACCATTGCCCTGCCCCATGCAAAGTGTCAGCTATCTGCTTAGGTTCTGCTCTGCTGACTTCATATGGCATGGGAACCTGCTGATACCTCTGCCATCTATGTTCTCCATATTTTCACGTCTTGTTACAGACACAGGAAGATGAAGAAATGTCCATCAGTTCGAAGGAAGTCCAGTTCTGCTGTTTGCTACAAAAATTGCATTTTAAACGTTTAGTAAAACCTGTAGATATTTTAAAGTCCTTCTGACTTGAGATTATTGCATTACATAAATGTTTCATAGATACAAAAGTTGCACTTAAAGCACAGATTAATGCACACATACCTCTGGAATTAGTATAGCTTTTAGACTGGCACTAAGAGAAACAAACATTTTTAGCACTTGTTATAAGAAGGAGAAAAATGTCCTATTACCATAGGAACCCTCTCACAATGACATGAGACAAAACTAATGAATATTCACCTTTCTGGTTGTCGATTCTCATTCAGCTCTACCTGCATTGCGTCCAGTTTTCTGGCATATTATGGAATTGCAGTGTTCAGCAAAAGCTCATTTTTAGTTATCTGTCTTTTCCCAGTCATGGTCAAGTCTCCTGCTAGATAAGGATATCTATTTGTAATCCATTTTCTCCTGTCCTTACCTGTATAGAAAGCTCCTGCCCCACATAAGAGGCGATTTTTTCCCCCCATTTCTTCTGCTTTTAGGAAGCTGTGGCTTTTAGCTCCATGGACTAGGCAAGACCCATGCACCCTTCTGTATGCTCTGAGGGCAGCTGCCTCCCTGTTTGCAGGAAGCCTCTGGAAGCCACAGAATAATCTGGAATCTCTTTTCTGACACAAGCCCTAAGGACCAGGAATAGGAGGGCTATTGCCACAGAGGTAGGAGCGGGTCTGTGTGCTTGCCTCAGGGCTACAGGGGTGTGCCCATGGCCGTGGAGCAGAGCCAGCTTTGTATAACACTGACACCAATTTAACTCCTCTTGTGAAACGGGAGAATTGGCCTGGAACCCTTAGTCAACAACCCACAACAAATTTAACTTCAAAATGTCTTAGGAAGACAGTTCAGGCCAAAAAATGCAAGGAGCTGTGTTTGCTCTTTCCACTTGATGGAAATTAATGACGGGGACATGAATGACGGGGGATAGGATGCCCAGGTTTAGGATGCCTCTCCACTGTGACAACCTCTGAAAAGGGGGAAAGTATCTTGCAATGCAGCACAGGGCTGCATTCGGTTCACATCTATCATGAAGCAGATCCAGACTGCATCAGCAAGGTCTCTGATAGAGAAGGAAACCATTAGTTATCACTATCGTCTCTTCAGCTAATTATCCTGAGGCTTTTTGTTTGATCAAAGGAAAAATGTAAGCATGTTTCTTCACTGGAAAGCACCTGGTTGAATGCATGTACTGAAATGTCCTGCTACAGGGAAAGGCAAAGCATCTGTCTCCTGCTGGAAATCTCTGCACACCTCAAAACTCCCTTTGCATAGTGATTTGGTAATAATGGAGGAGTTAACTGTACACCTATCGCAGGAACTGTGACAACACCCAGGAGCAAAAGGCTAATACAGCCTTATCCTGGTTTAAAGTATGGAAGGCACCTCATTCCCAAGTGAAAATTCCTTCCTCTTTAAATGGGTCTTCTGCTGTTCAAAACCAAGCACAAATTGACTTCAGCCTGAAACCAGTTAATTATTTCAGAAGTGTTCACTTGAATGCTTTCCGTATGACATCTTTGCATCATGACAAATAAGACAGATGCTGCAAACCAAGTTTGTAACCCCTTGCTAGGAACTGGGATGGAGCCTATGTGCTCTGCTCTGGCTGCATTTCCCAGCATGGAATACTATTTTATATGTGAGCATTTATAGATTTTAATCAGCTTCCAGTATCCCTGGTAAAGATTTGCTGGGTAACATGGAACACACTACAATGAGCAAAGCAAGATTTTTCAGCCTACTGTGTTCTCAAACATTTCCTCTAATTTATTTCTCATTGTCTCACAAGAGGACTCCCCAAACGGAGACTTTCCATCTTAAATTTCCTCCCATCCTGCAATCTTTTTCCACAGTTAGACTTAATTTTTCACCTGAATTGTACTCAGCTGCGCCTCCTTCTAGTCTTTGCACCATTGACTTCAAGAGTGTTTTTCATTAAAAATTGCAGATTTAATTTTTGAAATTTTTCTAAGGGAAAAAGGGAAGTTTTAAAAGCATGTGCTTTGGGAATGATACATATAGCATGTAAAATCATATTACACACAGAGCAAGAACATTTCTATGATAAATTAGAAAAGCACACTGTAAAATTAATTCAAACTAGTGAAGTTGTTATGTCCTTCTATACAACTGAAGGCAAATTTCTTAATAAATCCTGAATAGCTGTAATTCCTGAAAGGAATATATTTTGTTTTTCTTGAATAGAGCTCTCAGCATTCACCTGGACACCTCTGCAAACACTGCTTGTCTCTCCACAGCGTGGCTGCTTGTTCTGATTTGACCTTTCTAAATTAATTTCTTTGAAGTTTAAAAAATAGTAAAAAATGCGATGATTGATTTAATTTATAGAGCAATCACTTTAAAAAAAACCCCCTACTCTAGACATAAAACGAAATCAGTTTTAGCTGGAATAGTTATCTGCTAAAGGAAGTCTGAATAAATTGAGCCTAAGAAAGGCTTAGGTAAAAGTTAAACCCTGACTTTGCACAAGCTTTTATGTGAAATTTGGGCTGCTGTGAGTTGCAGATTTTGACTTGATGTAGGACTGCAAATACCTGCTGACAGCACAGAGACCTCTTTCTGCTAAAAAGTCATGAATTGTCACAGTAAAACTCTAGCTTTTAGAATAAGCCAAAGCCTAATGGTTAAACTGTTCTAATTCAGCTGTATGTTACCCTGACAGCTTTATGTATTAGTGAAAAAAATAGAAACCAGGGCATAAACTTTGGATTTTTTCTCTGACTGAGGAAAACAGCTTTGCTGGTTGTTTGTTTTTTAATTAAAAACTCTGATTGAAATGAGATTTTCAAACCCACATAACTTTACTGCAAGTGCTATGTCTCTTTTTCCAAAATGATCTGTCCATTTGTTGCATAGTGATAGGACGTGTGCTCCTGAGCATCTAAAGGAATGTTAGCTCAGGTTGCTTTTCTCAAAAAAACAGGGATAGTCAATGTCAAAGTCAGTAATGTTATTAAAATACTGGCAAAATACATTTATACAATGTATAAATGAACAATATTTTCTGTATTTTTTTCTCCATGGAAAAGTCACTACTCTTGGACCTAAATGCCTCTAACTTAGCCAGCAGAAGTTTTTTATTGACAGTGAATTGAATCTCAAAGTCCAGAGGCTTGAGCAGACCAGTAGAGTGACATTTCAAGTGATAAGGGAAACAGTTGGCTTTTTGTCATGCCAGTAGGGAAGATGAAGTTGATTTTTCTCTTTTAACATAGATTTCCTTTTAAAACTGATTAGCATGCAATCTAGGGAGGTGGTATTTAGATATGTTGTCTTTCCGTGCACTGAGTAATAAAACCAGACTCTAATATTTCAAAATTTGTGATCTTTGGCAAAGTTGTAAGTGCAGCTGGAAAAGCAAGATATTTTTGTGTGGCATCAGGAGTCTTGAACGTGATGATGTGTAACACAGCTAGTGAGAAAGGCACGGTGCTGCTGGTTGGCAAGCATATGCTCTGATTTCTGCTCTGCTGCTGGCTGCACTTGCTTGATTTTTTTCTCTTTTCCTTCCCATTCCCCAAATTTTTAGTTCTTTTGTAATTATGATGGAATTGAATGAAATATATTTTCATCCAGACAAAGGTTGGGAAGTGTCGGAGCTCGTGCCTCAACGGGGAGCATGTTATGACCACAGGAACAGGCTTTCTTCAAACTTTGCATCATCTCTACTGGACTTCATCATTTATTTGGGCCAGAGGACACCTCAGTTGTGCAGGATCCTGCCACTTTTTCACATCCCCCATTGCTCAACACCCATCTCCCAGTGCCAGGGTGCACACAGCCCTGCTGCTGCCAGTTCTCCTGTCCTACAGCAGCTGCCTGAGGCTGCGACCACAGGGCAGCTGCTGGGTGCCAACAGGAAGGGATTTTGTAAAGTTGCAGTTATTTAATGGAAAAATTGAGGCTTGCCAAAAGGACAAATATTCAAGCTTCCTTCCACTGGTGCAAATCAAATTTTGTCAGTCTCTGTGGCAGTATCAGGGACTGGTCTTTCCTTTCCAGTGTCTTAGAAGCAGTGAAGGATATCACCTGAAAGCTGTGCACCCAAGAGCTGTGCTGAGAGGCTCTTTCTTACTCCATTACCCCAAAAATGGAAGTTTCTTGGTTTGTGTGCATGTGATTTCAATTTTGTAAAGCCCCCCAGCTTCCTCCCTCCCTCCATGGTTGAGTTCTACAGCTGCTGATTCCTCCTTGCCTGGGCCCAATTCCCTGGCTGCCCTGCCCACTGACCCCCACCCCACTAAGGGATTTCTCCTACTCCACATCTACTCTACAGGAGTAGATGATTTTGAAATCTTCAGTGTGTCCTGTCATGCCTACAATATACAATAAGGCAGGTGAGAAAGCAAAGCCGTGCAGACAAAAATCCCACCCTGAAAAATCCACCATGAAAGCATGAGCCATAAATAAAGCACAGAGAGAGGAATTTTCTTTCTTCAATTTAATTGAAGTTACTTAGAAAAATAATCAGGCTTGAATGGCTTTTTTAAGGAAAGATTCATGAGCAGTTCACACTTGTGTTGGCAATGTATAATTTATCTTTTTTTTCTTTATTAACAGTATATTTAAGTATGAGGAGATACTCTTCTACAACAAGCCTTCTACTGCATACAAATAGGTTAAAAAAAAAAAATCCAACCCCACATTGATGTTAAATTATTCGTACACATTGTATTGTGCATGCATGTAAGAAAATAACACTCTCTGTAACAAGAGTAATAGTAAGGACAGTCCCTTTTTGTACCTGAAAAGTGCAGCAGACTACAGTGAAACCCTAAAACACCTGGGGTCAACTTACTTCTAAAAGCACTTCTGCTTGTGGATTATTTATTTAACTTGTCTTACGCAGAGCATGGTTCAGCAGTTTGCACATTTCTGTGAAAATGGACATGGTTTATTAAGAGGCTGAAGCATGGACTGAGCCAGGTTTGGGGGGACATCCCACCCCCCAAGAGTTGCCACCATGTTCAGATGGGCCAAATCCAGCCTGCAGTCCAGGTCAAGGTGTTTGGGGCCATTTGGGGGAAATGACCCCCCAGCTGTGGATACTGTGCCAAGTACAGAGCCGCCAGCACTGCTGGGCTCAGCGCTGGCCCTGCCAGATGCCAGGGAGGCATCAGCCGCTCAGAGATGAGGATCACTGCTCCAGCGGCTTTGAGGGGGCTGGGGACAGAGGAGGGGAGCAGGAATTTCCCCACTGGGCCCTCTCTGTGCTCATCACTACTCGACATAATTAACGCACACCCTTCTACAAGAGCAGCTTCCCGGGTGGCCCCCGCAGCCCCGCCGGCACGTCTGTATTTCACATTCTGCTGTGGCTCTGTGCCACCCGTTTGTCTCCCAGGATCAGCTGTGGCCACAGCAGAAATGGAGCCGGGAGAGAGGCAGAATTCAGGAGCAGACCAGCCCCTCTTCTCCTCCAGCTGGGAAACCCAGTGAAGAGTTAGACGGTAAAACCAACCCAGTTCCCTGGCTGCCCCCCACCGCGGGTGGTGGCTGCCAGCTCACTGACATGAGCACGAACAGCCCTGAGCCTCCTCCTGTGTGGCTGCAGTGGAAAGAGATTTTTTGGCTCAGTCAAAACAGCACACCCAGTAGACCAAAAGAAATGGCTATTCCTTAACATTGTCATCCTGCTCTGAGCTGGTCAGGGCTTGCTGCTCACTGCACAGGACATGACCATATCCAGCACATCAGCTGTTCATTTTAAACACACATCTACAGCCCGTTCACAGCACCTCAGGATAGATATAACACACTAAATAGCCAGGTTCTGGTAGTTTGGGATCAAGGGTTTTCAAAAGCAAGTGACTTTAAGTACCCACTGAAGTCCACATAAAAGCCTTCTCAGCGCTGAGCATCCACCTGTAGAGCTACCCTCTGTAGGGAGCCAGAATTTGGGTAATCCAACCCAAAGCTGTTGCTAAAAATCCTGGCTGGAGCAATGGTCACCCCTCAGATCTCCTGAACACGTTTTTCACCTAAAGCTTTTCTATCACAGCTACTAGAAAGGTTTTGTGTCTCCAAAGCTCTGAAACTAGAGACAGTATTTCAGAACGCATAAAAGTGTGGTGATGATGCCAGAGAAAAGTACAAAAAGAAAGGGGGAAGCACACCCTGATTTTTAAATATTTACTTTCTGAAGCTAACATTTTTGTCTTAAATGAAAAAAATCACATCACATTCTTTTGGATGGATTAACGGCTAACTTATAAGTAGATTGGACCAAAATATGAGCACTGTGGGATGCAAGGCCAAACTAGCACACAAATAGCTTGTTGGAATTTTTTGGGGGGGTGGGGAGGGAGGGGAAGGGGAACCTGCCTCAGACAGCTGTTTTTTCAACAAACACACAACCATTGAACTAGGAACATACGAAAGCCAGGGCACACTCGGAGAGGCACTTGTAACAGCTCCACGTACTCTAAATGAGACTAAACTGCTTTAAAGTAAAATAACAACCAACAATCAGCAATGGATCAGGAATTAAGAGGGGTCAGACACAGCCAGCCAGCCCCTTGTCAGCCACTGGGCCAGTGGGTTATGAAAGGGCCTGGGTTATGAAAACTGTGGCTGTTCCAGAATGGATGAGAGATTTATTTGTCTAGTATGATAGAAAAAATAATGATCCGAATCCTGCCTAAGACCAAATCCAATTGTGTGAGGACTTCAGTTGCTGTTTGTTATGTTAATTTATTTTTCAATGAGATTTATTCAGCAACTTATTTTTATCAAATAAAATGCAAACTATTTTTCTTCTTTAATCACATCTGTGTCCTGGAAACTAATATAATTCAGTGTATATTATTGGCTACTGTACAATATGACATTTTTCAGAATCTGGCTCTGATACTGTTGAAATAGCTCTGCCTTCAGCTGACTTTATTTAAAACATCAGTAATTTTTGAAAGGGTTTGTTTTGATCATAAGACTGACACACAGGCAAGTTAAACCCCCCATTTTTTACCATCTATCAACTTTAAAGCAGATTTTATATTTTCACAAGTGCCTCAATTTAGCCTCTGCCCATCAGCTGCCTACGGGTGCTGAGGTGGCTACAGAGCATTCCCCAGGCCATACACCTCACCTGCATCCAACTGAAGCAAGCATCTGGAGAAGCCTGAACTTCTGCCCCCACTAGCTGGCTAACAGATCCACACTGAAATCCCATTTTTCCTTGTTTATCTGCTGTGTATACATTACTATTTGCTTACCCAAAACAATCTGCCATCCAAAAAGCTGTTAAGCACAAAACAACTGCTACCGAGACATTCCCCTTAAGAAAAAAGGTCATGGTCTTACACTAGACATGACTTAGATGAATTTCTATCCCACTGGAATTTAGAAAAATCCCTGTCAATGGTATTTAGGCATCAACTAAAAAAGAAAGCCTCTTCTCCCTAGGAAAAAGCCAGGAAACCAGGATGTAGGAAGATGAGACCTTTGTAATTGCCTTGCATGCTTAGAGAATCAACAGGAAGGTGACTTTCTGACTTTTCAAATGACATGCCCACATCATTTATAGCAACGTATCATGACCAGTGTCTCTCGAGCCAGTTTTGGTTGCCCATCTTAGGATCAACTAGGGACGCACAACTTGAAAAGGATGGAGTTCTCCTCAGCCTCATCCTGGATATGAATTAAGTCAATGCCAATTGCTTTGGGCATTTAAAAAATCTCTTACAGTCACTTTCCAAATGCTGATTCTTTTCTGATGTACCATCCCCAATTCATTTGGGCTGGGAAGCTTCAAATTAAGAGACAATGAGAGTGGTCATATTCTCCATAAATTCATTAAGACTTATAAAAGAGACTTAAAAAAGACTTTCTCTTCCTAAGGAATACATTCACATTTCTTTCCATCATGGGTTTTAGATATCATGAATCTACCCAAATCTGAGTTACTTTTCCTTTTCAGGCCTAGAAAGATAGATTTTGTACTAGTATTGAGTGCAACATCACTTTCTAAAGAACTTATTTTCACCACTCTTCTCAAAGCATGTGGTATCCAGAACCATTCCCATATTTACCTGCATCAATGGCTAATGGAAGAATATTATTACCCAGAGCAAGCTCAATTGAGGAAAGCACAAAACCAGACTCCTTTTGTCCGCATGTTATCTTATCTCTGCTGCTGAAGTGAAACCTACCAAGAGACAATGTTTTAAATAAGTATAAATAACATTAATTAGAACTGGAGGAATGCAAGATCAATGAAATTCACCAGAACACAATTAACATTTGTTTAAACAGTGTAGCAGTATTATTCATTTCTACAGCTAGATCGTCACAATCCCGTTACCCTGCAAAGAGAGCTGTCCTTTCTTACAGTTGATTTAAATAATTTTGACTGTGCTGCTCGCAGCATCATTCAAAAAAAGAAAATATTAATTTACAAAATAACCCATTCTCCATATTTATTATGACAAATAAAAATCTTAAATAAAACAGGCTTTCTCTCCCTTCTTTCCCCCCAACCCATCCCTCATTCCAATTTCAGGTAGCTTGGCACTGAGTAATTAAACATTAAAAAATCAAGTTTGTAGACTTCATACAGCTGCGTTTGGTGCAAGGAGCTGATGTTCTGGAAGAACTCTGTGGTCATTTCGTCAGTAGTTCTCGTAGACTTTGCATAGGTGGGGAATTTCAGGTAGTTGCCTACTCCCGCCAGCTGGAGAACGTAATTCGAATCCTCTTCGAGTGTTTCGTACTTTCCTATGAGGTCGTAGTGGATGTGGCAAGGGTGGCAGAGGGAGTACACAGTCTGCCAGTGCTCGTTGAAGGGCTCTTCTCTTTGGGTGTGTGGGTCGATGAGATATGCCACAAACTCTTCAAATTTCACATCATCACCTTTCCGCAGAGCTTCCTGGGTTGCGTTTTTCCTCTGGCGCCTCACGATTTTGGTGCCGTATCGCTTGTGGAAGGAAGTGTTGTACTTCTGGGTGAACTTGTTCCTGTAGGCTGACACCAGTCTTTCAAAAGGCTCGCGAACAAAGAGGAACTTCATGTAGTTTTTCAAGCGGTGGTTGATCTCTGGGATGCTGTACTGGTTGAGGGTCTTCAGGTTTGAAGACACGTGGGCTTCATTGGCCGGGATTTCCATCGGATCACTGTATTTGCCTCTTCCCGTCAAAACCATCATGACTCTCTTCCAGTTTGTGCAGGCCACTTTGGGAACATAGCAATAGATCATTTCATGATCTTCATCCACAACCAGGTGCTTGAGATCGTTGGGTGTCAGCACACGGCGCTTCCTGCTCGACACGCTGTTCACTCGGCATGTGTCTGTCACCTGGTCTCGTCTGATCTGATGAAGAATTGCTGTGTTGGACAACTGCAAAGGAAGCACAGGCACCAATAGGTCAAGGGCTGGGAAACTCTCACTGCCTTTTTGCTTATTATACAAATCATAGAAAAGCAGATTTTTTCCTTGCATGGAATAGCTCATTATGTGGCTGAGTACAACTGATACTATTCTAGAAGATAAACTCTTTTTGTCTCCAAACTTCTTGATACACACTGATTAAATGCTGTTCACAGAGCATCCAGAGCTCTGCTTTGAAGACAACATGAAGGAGCACAAGTGCTCACACAGCGCAGTGGCAACTGTATTTATGGAACCCTCATCCTGAGATGTGGTCACTGCTTGTCTTAGGCTTGGAAAACAAATCTCGCCTCCACTCTGCAGTCCAACCCAGCTAGAGCAGTGTTGGACCTTTTGCTGCTGAGACGGGGTAGGAAGATACTGGAAAATTTGACAAAATGAAAACTCTGTGTGTTCGTGTTACTGGTGTCTTTTATGTTAGAGAATTTAATAGTCATGGCTTGTTTCTTGGCTATGACCTTGAATATGGCTTATATGGCTATGGCCAGAAGAAATGAAGCGCGTGGATATTCCTGCTACTCTCCAAGAGGAAAATTCATTCAGATATGATGACCATGCCAGTGCAGGGCTCCTGTGTTTGGTTATTCAGAGGTGTCTCTGATTAACTAACAGCACGGGGTTTTGCTGTGCAGCCCTATCCTTGCTGCTACAAATACCTTATTACATACTGAGAATAAACTGCATCAAAGCAACAGTATGAATATTTTAGTAATGTTATTTACATTTATTTAACACAATTTACCTGTGAATTTCAAAGAGCCTTATGCTCAGTAATTAATTTAGCGTCAAAGACAAGAATTAAGGCAAGTATTGACCTTCCTATTTGATAGGCAAGGAGGTCTGAGATTCCTTCCTGTACGCTGAGTCTTTCATTTATCTTGTACCTTCTTGTTGAATTAACATGAATCACAGGACACTGAAAAGAAGTGTTTGAGGCAATGCAGAGTCTATACACCTGTTATGTGTGTTCCTTTGGTTATAGGGATCTTCCTCCCTGCCAGTATACCAGGCAAAACCAGTATATGCCAGGCAAAACCCTTTGTCCTTGGCAAATGGTTTTGCACCAGCTTGGGAGTTCATACTGAACTTCCAATTCCTGCAATCATGGGTTCAAATCTCTGCTTTCAATAGCAGCACTTAGCCATGATTCATATTTTTAAAAACCCATCAAAACTCAAGGAACAGGATCCAAATGAACTTCAGAGTTAAAACTCAAATGAAACTCCAAGACGGGACCAAGCCAGTAGCAGGATTTCTGAGCTTTGGAGAGAAAGGAGATAGAAATTGCATTGTTGCAAACAAGCCCTAAGAGCCCAATTTTCACTACCCAAGGGGCAGCAAAAGCTTTTGCAGCACATGAGCAACAGAGACTCTCCCTCTGTCTGGGCTGTGGTGGCTTGCAGAGAAATATGTTTATGGGATGAGCAACACCAAGGGGCTGGTGCAGCTTGACTTTGGGCAGGAGGACTTCTTCAGGAGAGTGTATATGTGCCAAGCCTGGGACCTCTGTATTTTGCACTGTGCTAGCCACTCCTCTGAATTCTCTGATACTTTCCTCATCTCTTTTGCCCCTCTATTCAGCAGAATGCTGGCTAGTGGTTAAAATGTGCAGTAGCCCAGTGCAGCTCATTCAGACAGCTTGGCTTGTCTTTTGTGTGTGTGTGGTATCCCCCTGGATACCTCCCAGGTGCACTTCAAGGGCAGTTTTATGTTATAGTCAAAGAGATGAGAAGCCAGATGTGAAATGTGCTTTGTTCTTCTTAGGAAAACTGACTGGCAGGGAGTTTCTAAATAAGATGTTAGAAAGCACTTCTCAAGGACCACACAGATTTTTCAAGAAAATTCCTTTTTCTGTTAAAAAAAATTAAAAATCCCTATTTCAACTTATGATGTCCTCAGAGCAAAACAGAAGTAATGGTTCTCAATAGCTCTATACTGGTTAGTTACAAGTGAATAATTTTCAAAGAGCTACACAAAATCCTATGCAAACACACAGACATACAAATTCTCCTTCGCAGACAGATAAAAAGCTGAAATCGCTCCTCCTGCAGATTTTCATCAAAAATCATATAGCACAGGAGTGCTGTTTGTCCCTGGTTTTAGAGTAAAAAAAAAAACAAAAGAAAGAGAAATGACTGAATATATTGCTACATTATAATATGTTAATGCACTGTATTTGATTTTCTGGTGCCGTTCTTAGGATAAATACAGAATTAAGTGGATGAGAATCTATGGTCTGTATTAGATAGAAGGTCAGATTTGATAATCTAATGGCTGCTTCAGGCCTTAATCTGCAGATGAATCTATGTAGAGCTGTGCTTTGCTCCTGATTTCATTCCTCCATCAATAGGCTAAGCACTTCTTCCCCATACATTAACATTAATGAGATTTTCAGACATTTAGAGTAAGGGGAAAAACGCAGCCTTAGTATTTGCAATTACAAGTGAGCTTGTACTACATTAAATTCATTTAGAAGATTACACTTGTGCATTTTCAAGTGGTACTTTCCTCTCACTCTTTTTAACATGGAAAAAAATATGAAGAAATGGCATAAAAGTTTGGACAGCTACATTTACTAAGTATACAACAACATCCCAGAGTGAGCTGTGCATGTGCTCCGGCCTGTCTGGGGGCACACAGAATGCATATTAAATAGCAAGACAGCAGTAAAAGGGGATTGTCTTGTTTTCATCAATGACAGCACCACTTGGTATGGCTGATGGATGAAGGACCATGAAGGAGACAGAAAGCTCGACTTCCTTTTTATTTTATCCTACTGACTTCAGTTTACTACAAAAAGAAAGAAAAAAGGAAAAAGGCCCATCTAGTGACTGTCTTAGAATAACACTAACTGTATGAAAGCCCATTTCTTCTGCAGCTGACTAACACACCTGACGCACCCTGGAAGAGCTGACCTACCTGCTTCCCCCAGAGACACAGAGTCCTGCTGGCTCTCCTCAAGGTTTGATGGGAACAGCCCTCTCACTGAAGGAATGGCTGATAGGAAAGCCACATTCACTCTGCACTAGGGAAAGGTCAGGTAAGGCACCTGAGAGCCTTTAATTGAATCCTGAAAGAACCATCAAACTCTCCTTTGCACAGAGGACATGCTCTGTGGCCCCTAGAGTCTACAGCACCATGGAAGGTAATCGTAACAGCATTTTCAATTTAGTATTTTGATACTATACATTAACAGAGAGTTAGCTGATGGTAATATGGTTCTTTTTCATTCAAAGTTACAGGCAAGGCTTTTAAGCCACATAACGATTTTACTCCTGAAGCTGGTGAGGGGAACTGGGGAAATAGTAAGTTTAAAAAAGACTCTAAGTACATTTGTTTGAACTAGAGGTCCACGTGGCCAGGGAAAAAGTGCAAATGTGCCCACAGCTAATGAGGAAAATATACCTCACAAATTTAAGCAGCCAGAGAGAAGATCCAAGGAACAGAAATCTTTAAAACCATGAATGGTGAAGGGCAAGACAAACAATGAGGGTCATGGACTGTCTTCCTCCAAAGGTATAACAGATGTGGCTACAGCAGAGTCGTGAGCATGCGGCTGCTGCCTGGACACTGATGGCTGTGCCTGTGGTCATTGCCAGAGGTCCCTGCTAATCCCTCAGTTCCAGAAACCACAATAAGTAATGGCCTAAATCCACTTTGGGAGAGGACACTTTTAAGCCTGTGTGCAGATTACCCTGAGGGCAGTGTGGGGAGGGTGATAAAGTCAGTGCTCCAGTGTGTCCTCTAACAGTTCAACTTGGACTTCATCAGGGCATTAAAGCTTTTGGGAGGACATCTGATAAAAGCATCTGTTCTTCCCTGAAAGGACTGACACCACAGATGCACTTAATCAAGTTTTTGTTTTCCTGAAGAAGTTGTAAAGGGGGACAGAGAAGAAGGGCATGTCAAGATCAAAGCTTTCCTTCCTTTTCTGATGCAGCAACCAAGTTGAACAGTGAAGCGACATGAGCAGCAGGAGACTTCTAAGCTCAGTGGCATTAAAAGAAGAAAAAGAAAAAAGTAGTCTGGGGACACTCTGATCCCAGAAGCTTCTCATCTCCATCAGTCCCAAAGTAACAACAAGGGAGGAAAGTCCAGCACACTCTGCTCATGTGGACGTCTTCTGTTCAGCGGAAGGTGGGTGTGTGTGTGCAGGGAATGGGGACAGGAGGGCTGTTTGTGGAGAGCACTAGAGAATATACTGACCAGAAATGCATATGCTGACCAACTGGCAATCATCAACTCATTACAGGCAAAGGTTATTCAAGGTAAACCAGAGTAATGAGATGGGAGGCATTTCCTTCTGGTTACTTAGGCACAGCAGGATAAAGTAATCTTTGAAGACCTTTCCAAGCTTGATGGCCAAGAAGCAAGTACAGATTTAAACATAGGGAATTTTAAAATTTTTTTTTCTGAATATAGTAGTGTACTGAGAACTAGGTGCAGAGATCAATTCAATTCACAGGTACCTGCACTGAAAGCAGTTTTTTAAGAGAAGGATGGAAATACTTAAATGTCACTCAAAAAGCCCGTTAATTAAATTTGGTCTCACTATAAAAAATTATTGTGGAAAGAAGTAACCCCCACATTTACCAGGCAGGGTTTTGTTTATTTCTACTGCACTGCCTGCAGCTGGTTCTGTATTACTGTAACCAAGCTCACAGACAGCCTATGCTGGGACTGCTAATGTGACATTTGATCATGGCAGACTGAAGGGCAAAATCATCCAAATTAGTGTAGTGTAGAATAAAGAGGATAAATATTGTGAATGAGGTTTGCAGGCCCATTCCTTGCTAAATTGTTTCTTCTCTTCAATTTTGCATTAACGAAGACTTTGCATCTGCCTTTAATTCTTCAGTTACCTTCCTGTTTGGAGGTTTGGCTTTTGTCCTACGCTAGGACTGTGCAAGTTGCTGCAGTGTTCCCCTTATCAGTGATCCATCAATTAAGAACCAGCTGGCACCCAGCTGGGTCTATCCAGCACTGTTAAAACCAGAGCTCATCTCCACCAAATTCTTCTTAATAGTATTTGTTCAGAAGGCGTGTGTGCAGCAGCCTCAGAATCCACAGAGAAAAAGGTCTTAAAGTGAGACGTGTCAGACAGACTAACTATAGGTGGCACTAATGGTCCTGGTTTTGTGACATCGAGAGGGTCTTTCAGTTGTCTGAAATCTCAGTTATTACCAGGTCTCCTTCCCCCAGCCCATCAATTACACACCATCTGAGTTCTAGGAGGTGTTTGTTACTCAATATACAAAATGTTTTTCAGTATTCCTTTTGTTTTCTCAGATGCTAAAAGGGTGGGGGTTTTTTGAGCATGCAAGCATGTTTCCAATCCTGTTTTCACAGGAAAGATGTGAATAAGATTCTTGCAACCTTGATGGAGAGCCTTGAAGTTACAAACATGGTCTAGACTATTTTAAGACTTGGCTTTTACAGTTTGCATCCATAACTACGCTACTTAGAGTATATATGTGCTATACACCAAGTTCTAGATTGTATTCTTAAAAATGTTCAGCATTAGACGATAATGGGGAACCAGCAATTTTTCATACTTGACAGTCCAAGCATTCCTCAAATCATCACAAATAATTATTACTCTGTGTAGATTTCTACAGATGACAGACAATTGTAGATATGTGAATCAAAACACTGTATCTAAAAGAACTGCATTTTCGATAAAGGGATTTTATTAATCTGACTTGAACTGCAACATTTTTTTTAAAGTAAGAGCTTTGCAACTTTTCATACTTTAATTTACTTCACATTTCACAGCATATTATTTTTGACTTAACTTTTTCAAAAACTTTGAGCACTCAAATGAGAACCACACCAAAACTCAATTAATATTCATTCAGAGAAAGTACATTGTGTGCACTGGAGATGGAAATGCTTAACATCTTCCCTGACAACTTGTGGACAGACAAACTGGAATATGAATTTGCTATGAAAATGTCTCTACAGAGTGGCTGGATAATAGAAGATAAAACTAATATTAACTTAGGAGCATTTTTACTAAGCAAGAACATTTTAGAAGCAAATTATATCCTCTGAAGGAAACTCTTGAAATATTACAAAGCTGTCTTCTTTTCTCCATTTCATGCATTGAACTTACTGCCCTACAGAGAAGATTAGGCTGAATATGCTTTTTTTTTCCCCAATCTTTGTATTGTAGACCAAGATAACCACACCATTTTTAGTTCCCATTGCAGAGAATGCACCAGGGCTATGAAAAGAAGGATCAAAGCCCTTGAGAGTAAACAATCATACACAGTAGCTGCTAACACTGTACTGCCAAAAATCCTGAATTGCTTCAAAGATTCCCTCCTTCTTCTTCCTATGCACATCCCCAACTTTGTCCGTGTGTGCCTGTGTGCACTCAGAGCAGGGTACAGCAGAGAAGGGTGAGATAATTCAGCAGTCGCATTACTGTGGGGACTGCACTGATTTGATTAAACCCCAAAGCCACATGACCTTTGGCATTCATTATTCTTTGTCCAGGTACTGGATGCTGGGTGCTAGAAAAGAAACAACACTAAACCACTCAAAACATGCAGCCACAGATGCTGATACTTTCCTGGGAAAACTTCACAACTAGGTCATTAAATATTGGCCTTTCCAGCTTGGAGAGAAAGAAAAGTACCACAGGGAGGCTAAATGACGCAAAACCTTGAAAAATCAGAGACTGACACCCAATGGCACCCGCTGTATATGAAAACCAGCTTTTTATTCAGACTAAAACTCTATCACACAAGATACAGATCCAGGAAAAAAAGAACCAGCTCCCTTCCAGTGCCACCTTCTGTATAATTCCAAACATCTTTGGAAGCCTGTCCATTCCCATTCTCCCTGCTAGGAACTATTTGGTATCAGGACTCATACTATACATAGGGTTTGGGGCTAGTAAGATAAATGTATACATCGTGTAAAGTGTCTCCGCTGAACAAGGAGAGCGAAAAGCTGAAGTCCCCAGGAAGAGCAGGCAGAAGGACCTATGGCCTGGCCGTATCAAGGGTGAAGGATGTGCTGCTATGCGTGTTGTTGTTCTGAAGCTCTGGAGGAATATTACAAACACAGGGCAGGCAAAGCTGAAGTGACTGAGTTTAAGTGCAATACATGCAAGAGGTAAGAAATCTTCAGGAAGGCTGGAGAAGCCTTGAGCTGGGAACACTTAAAGCAAGCAATCTTCATGTTGGTGGGTTTATTGGGATTTAATTTATAGATGAGTTTGGAGCTTTGTGTTATGTCTACAAAAAGCACTTTGCGCTTTCTTTCCAGCAGCCAAAGAAAGGGAGGGGGAGAAGGTGAATAGATGGTCAATTTTTTTTTTCTTTTTTCCTCTCACAGCAAAAAGAAATGGATGAAAACCCCAGGCTGGGATCTCAGCAGCCATGGTGGGGTGAGGGTGATGGAGCTGTGCTGCCTTCCCACGGCAGAGGCTCTGTGGCAGGACCCAACCCTGACCTCTCTGCACCGCCGCCACAGCCGCTCGCTGCCGCTCTGACACGAAAGGACGGCGCGTGATGGATCTGTTTGCTCCTGGCTCATTCTTTAAGTGCAGCGATAAATCACTGTTTGCATTAAAAAGCTGAAAGGTCTGGCTATCGTATGAATTTAATTTTAAAATGAAACCTCTCTGTTCTTTCCCCTCTGACACACACACACACACACACGGACAGAAGCGCACATCTGATGGCCAGGGCTGGGCTCGTGCTCTCCGGACCCGTGTGTGGAACCTGTAACACACAGGGACACCATCACTGCCTTTCTAACCCTCCTTTCCCAAGGACACACTACTGCAGCCCACAGGTGATTGGGAGAGGGCCAGGCTTGCAGAACCGTCTCCAGGTCGCCAGGGACTGCAGACAGGATCAAAGAGGCTTCCACTTTTTATCTCACAACTGCCAGTTTACAGTTGGGGCATAGATGGAACATAAACTGGGACAACCCAAACTTAGGGATGAGCATATGGGTTGGGAAGCTTGAAGCCATGCAAGAGACCTGTAGCTGCTGCACTCTGCTATTACATCTTTACGGTGGGAGCTGTAGATGGGATTTTCAAGGAAAGGCTTGAGAACTGGTTAGGAAAAGGCATGCCATGGACATCTGCAAATGATGCACCAGGAGGAGCACTGGGCTGGGGACGCAGGGAGTCAGCCAGGGTGGAGCTGGGAGTAGCCCTTAAAAAACAGAATAAGAAACAGCGTTTTAGCATAGCTGGCATCTAGGAGACAATGGAAAAACTGACATTTGTTTCTCTGTTGCAAGGACTTGTTGCAGGGGTGAGATAAACTGGGTGGAGTGGGGAAACAGGATACAGCAGATACATAAATAAGAAAATACATAAGAAATTCCATGAGGAGAAAAGGAATAATTTGGACTTAGTCTGGTTAGGACAAGTAGCAGTAGAGCTAAACAAGAGAGTCTGGTTAGGACAAGTAGCACTAGAGCTAAACAAGAGAGACTCAGATAAAGGACAAATCCCAACAGAAAGGTAAGATATTTGTGTGCTGAATGAGAATGAGGAATGTCCAGCATTGGGAACATCCACCTGTCCAAGAAAGGAGAAGGACTCAAATGATCCCACCACATAGGCAGGTGTTGTCTCGCAGGTCCTTCAAGTTTTGCAAACCTGGGTTGGTGGCTTCTGTAAGCTGAGCTCGCTGTCATAAACCTCAGTATTCCACACACTCCAGGAGCGAGGCTTTTGGCAAACACTGCACAGCCATACAGGCAGGGGCCAGTTAGTGCTGTGAATGAAACCTCCCTGAGGAAAAGGCAACACCATCAAATTCCGGGGTGGGCAGAGACCGGACAGGAGCTCAGACAGAAACTGTGTGAAATCCTGCACAGGACACGGGGAACAGATGCAGGGGGTCTGAATGACTGGAGTTGCCTGGGATGCATGTGCCCTGCTCCCCTCAGCAGCTCTGACCTGGCAGCCAATGTTCATGGATTTCTCAGTAACACAAATCCTCCTCCTGTTCCTCGGGGTTGCAGCTTAGGTGTCACACAGTCGAGTAGAGATACTTATTTTCTTCTCAGCAGGATATCTGCTATTTTAAGTGAATACAATTTACTCGGTCCCATGCTAAATCAGGGTAATATGTTTCCAATTTTTAACTCAGTGTGCAACACACCAATATTGCTCCAGAGCTTTTGAAACCCAAATAAGAGAAACAGGAGAGAGTTGCTGCATAGCTGGTTTCCTTACATATAATTCATGGGCTTTAGCAACACTCTCGAGGAGAGAGGAACCCCGCAATTACATGTTTAGCATGTTGAGTCCCTGTTCCCCAACCCAAGCAAGTATTTGGCTGGAATGGGGCACTGTGGGATGTCCCTTCCAAGATCTCTGAGCAGCCTAGGTGAGCGCTGCTCCTGTGGGTCAGGGGTGCAGGTTCAGGCCCCCACCAAGAAATGCTGTGTTGTTATTTTTAAGGTAAGAGGCTGGAAGTAGGAGTGCTGATGCCTGCCATGTATAACCCTGCTGTAAGCTCTGACCTGTAAGCCTTGCTTCTGTCTCACTGGATGGTGCCAAGGTCCAGAGGAGATTGGGAAGAGAGAGCCAATCTCACTCTCCCAGCAGGTCAGTGTCAGAAACAAGAACAGATTTCATCTCCTATCTCAATATGACTCTTTTCTTGTAATGACCTGGATGAATTCATCCTGACACAGACTGGCAAAATACCTAAATCCTTTGGGTAATGATTTTCTTCTCCTCAACTAAACTATCACAAATTAACATTGAAGTTATTTTACTTTCCCTTGGTAAGGTTATACTTTGCTCAGACTAAACCTTGCTGTTCTGAGGTAACTTTTTCTGGCACGTTTGACTGTGCTGCTCACTAATGCTCACAGAAGGTGACTAACCAGGATTGCTCATTCTCCGTGGCCTTAATTACAGTTAACTGGAAACTTTTCACATTTCTGCTGCTGTACAAAAAGAATTAGATGACTTCCTGCTTGAAAGACAAAAGGCCTCTTATACTAAAATACTAGCATTCATTTATAATCTTAATTACAACATGCTTCCCAGGAAACCTTCCTGCTGCAGAACGTAGCAAAGAAATAAGATTGTGGGTTAACATGAAAAGCCTGTTTGATCAATAGCTTCCTAGGTCTGATTTATTCTTTATTGAGATAAACACCAGTGACTCCAGCACCGAGGGATGCTCAGTCCCAAACAAGCCAGCAGCAGTCCTTTAGCCCAACTATAATCCTGTCAGGATTGGGCCCAAAGAGGGACCAAGACACAAGTTAGAAGATGAACCATGACACGGGAGAGGAAATAATTTGCTTTTTCAATATTTTCTAGTTTTGCTAAAACCCCTAGCTGTTTCAGTCTTTGTGCACCAAAACAAACCTACTGCCGGTAGCCAACCACAAGTGGTTCCACCACACCACAGGCTTCTCTGGGAAGCAAAGAGCACATGGATACGGCTGCTTTCCCTGTTGGCCACTGACACCTCTTCCCAAATGCCAAGAAGCTCCACCCATCGTGCCAGCTCCACATAGTCAACATCCAACATTCTGAGGATCCGACCACCAGGCCCTGGCTGTAAACTTCCAGTCCTCCTGGGTTCCTCTACATGCTCAGCACAGGAATAAAAGAACAGAAAATACACCTAGGTAATCTTCTTTAAATCCTGACAAGCCTAGGGTGACTTGGTTGCATTTTTAAGCATCTGACTTGCTACATTAATTCTTCTTATGTCAGAGCATGAGGACAATGTAAAAAGTCCCTTTCGTCAGCCATTCAACACAACTGGAAGGTACAAATATTAGCATGATGCCTTATTCATTTTCCTCATCTCTACAGCTGTGTTTACTGTGATTTCTAAGGGTTCTCTGTCTCATCTAATAACAGATCTATTTAGGGACTGCATACTAAATGTTGCTTTACAATAGAAGAACAAATTCTTAGTATTTCGTTAAATGGCAGCTATTTTTTTTCAAACTGTTACCTCAACTACAGCCTGAAAGAAACTGCACATCATCTTCTTTTCCCTTTTTTTAATGCTCATTTATTTTTAAACTTCCCAAAGAAAATGAGCAGAAAAGGCCCCTCTGAGCTCAGGCTCCTGGGATCCTTCTCCGGCTGCAGCCAAGCGCTGTCTCCTTGCTCTCTGCTCCTTTCACGGATGCTGAAGGCATGCCAGCCTCTCATCAGTTCCCTCTCTATCTGCTGAAAGGGCTGGCTCCCTCCTCCTCGCTCTCGTACGTACCCTTGTCATCTGCCTTACCCCACCTGCAGCTAGAGCGTGCCAGCAAAGATCGGAAGAAAACAGAGCTCCAGGACTAAGTTTTCAGCCAGCTCGTGCTCCGCACGCAAAGCCCCCGGGAGCAGGTCCCTGCTGGCCCTGAGCTACCATGCCTGCAGCACCGGGCAGGCACTCGCGGCCTTGGCGAGCGTGGAGGGCATGGAAAGATCGGGAAGACATCCCCTCTCCGCGAGCGGCGAGGCGAGGCGGAGAGGTGCCAACCCGCAGCCCGAAGGGACGCGGTCTGACAGGCAGGAGTGAGTCGAGGCATTCAGCTGCAGGGCGAGGGGAGCCAAGAGCGTGCGCTCCATGGCAAAGCGCCTGTGTGCTCCGTGGAAACGCGCCCGCTGCTGCGCCGCGCGAACAGGGCGGCTCTGTCCCGCACACAGGCCCAGCCTGTCCCAGCTCCGCAGGGCTCCTCGCGTGGCAGAGGGTGCGCTCGGCCTGGAGCTGCTCCCAGCAGGGGCAGCTTCCCCTCAGCTCAGGTGGAACGCAGAGCCCGGCAGTTTACACTCACTGTGCTGCCTGCTGGCATTGCAGCCTTGGGAATGCACTTATGGGGGAACTGACTGCTTGGCCAGCAACAGCCCAGCTACCCCTGACTTCTGCTTGCCCACCCTTACCAGTCTGTTACGGTTCCCAGGACTTTTTATTTCATAAGCTGCTTATTTTCTGCATCTCCCTTTATACATACCTATGGATACATGTATTTGCATCCCTACCCACATCCAAGCAGTAAGCACCCAGGTGGCACACACTTTTATGTGGGTCTCAGGCCAGGGCTCACAGGTGCTCCCAGGCTGTACTGAACCACTGAAACACATTCTGATATGTAAGCAGGTGGCACTGAAAAAATTCAGTGGCAAAGTGCAGGGAAAACACACACTTGTTGCTGATCTTTCTTAGTAGGGTGGTGTGAGAAGCATCCATGATGCCCAGTCAGTCAGTACCTGGAACTGCTGCCACCCCCGTGATGATTTCAGTCAAGACAGCAGAGACGTCTGACGGCTCCTGAGAAACACCAGCAGCAGATGATCTGGCTTACTGAATAGAGGTTGTCCTTCTCCAGAGCTGCCAGGTGACACAGACTTAGGAGCAGGGAAAAGTGACAAGTTCACATAATATACGAAGAGCTCATATTCCTGACAGAAGAAGTAAACCTAAATTTCAGTTTCTTGCTAAGAGAGCTGTCATTTTAGACTCTCTGCAGGAGCTTCCACCCACTGGATCCATGAATGAAGAGTTAAAGCTCCAACTCGCAGTGCTGCAGGACCTGTCTTCTCGAGGCAGGGAGAGCTGCCAAGTGCTCTGTGCCCTTCAGCTCATGGGGGTGCTTCCATGACACAAATGCCTCCACAAACACGCTGATAATTAACAGTGGATTTTGCTCTTTGAACATACCCTGTCTTTTATGAGATCTATCAGCACAGCTGACCTAGGGATTAACAATGACATCCAACTGCTTTCAACCCTCTTCGTTTTGCATTTCAAATATAAAACTGATTTCATGAAAGTCTGCTTATCCTGTTGTTTCTAAATCCCTTCTGATGGTTGATCCTAGCTGGAGCAAGTCACTGCATGAAGGCCTATTTGTAAGGACCATACTTAAAACACTTTTGATCTGGTGTCTGCAACTCTGTCCATCCCTGCAATCCATCCCATGGGTATCTTCCAACTGATGTGTATCCCAGCTAGCACAAGCAGGGAAGTCTCACAAAGCCTCCTCCCAACTTCTCCTACTGTTTTTAGACATTCGCTTCCTCCTTCATGACCTATCTTTATCTCTGGCTTTGTTTGTTTAAAAATAAACTTTGTTCACAGGGGAAAGCAGTACGGGGGATTCACTGCTTTCAGGAACAAATTGTAATTTCATTCAATTTATTCTGCTTTCCCAGGCACTCTCTTATTCCAACTCTCCATCACCTCTCTTTATGCACCTGCAAGTCCAAGCCCACAACTTCAGTCCCTCCCCCAGTGCCCTTCAGAAGGAGTTATGGCCCCTTAACTCACCTTACTAACACCACTGTGTTCACTCAGCCCCTGCTTAATGCGATAGAGGGTCTAAGGTAATCCCAGTTATTTTAAGGTTAGCCTTAACTCTTCCTTCCACCTGAGCTTCTTTTCCACTTGTGCCTCTCACTGCTCTTCCCTCTCTCTCCTTGACTGCTCTTCATTTAACAACCCCTTTTGTAAGCTGCCCTCAACACCCCTGGAGCTCAAGCTGAACTTTCAAACTCATGGGAGTTTGAAAGAAGAGCGGAGAGATGCAAACATTTTCAAAGGAAGACATGGATGTTAAACAGGATGAGTAGAGGCTGTTGCAAAACACACATATTCTTAGGAGACTGAGATAAACCAGCTACCATACACTGCTACTTTAAACCTGATGCAGAACAGCTGCTCCTGTTTTGCTTTTCACGATTCATGTCCTCTTGTCTGAAGCTCTGGAGAGAGAAGGACCACCTGAGCAGAGACAAACTGCTGGTTCACTCAGACTATTTCCAGGAGAAGAAAACACTTGCCAAGATTAACTGAGAAAACCTGAACTGCTCAACAGCCAGCTAAGCTATGAAGAGCCTGAAGAGTTAGACATCAGTCTAACTATTTTTTGTTCCATCTTCACCCATTGCAGACAGGATTGGGCCCCTCCCATCCTCTGCTCCCCACTTAGCTTTTGTGGCTCAACTGAGATCAGTACATCTCAGGGGCTCAACTGCAGCCTCAAAGTACAGCTTTTTAGAAATATTACGAGATCTCTCAGCTCCCTGTTGTGAGGTAGTGGAGCAGACCCAAGTCCACTAAAACATGGGCATGTTTTAGCTATGACCAGCCCCCTTAGAGACTGAAGGCAACAGATGTATATTCAATGGGAATAAATGCTAATTCTCAAATAAAGCTCAGATAAACTGCAGAGGGATCTGCAGGTGCTGGCAGGATGGATAACTCCTCCTGGAGCTGCATCTGGAGCCACTATCGCAGATCGAGGTCTGGGATAAAAATAACACTCAGTACTTATCTGGAATTTTTTCAGTCTGCAAACTTTAAAGCATCATCCATGCTTTCCAGATGTGAGAAGCCAACCACAAAGAACCAGTCCAGTGCTGCTGCATTCTTCTACCATCTTCACAAGCTGAACCTTGTCCTCTTCCAACACCTCTTCTCTGTCCAAGTGCAACTGACAGGTTCAAGACACAGCAACCTAATGCTACCAGCATTTTCAATTTTCTGTCATCTTGCCTTTTTCTTAAGAGGGGAAATGGGGTTTATTTTTCAGCCCTTGTTCCTAGTACTGCTCTGGGGGAATGTCAGAACAAGATATATCTCCACATATCTGTCCTCCCTGATGTTTTTAGTCCTCTCTGTTACAGACAGGTTAAGTAAATGGATTAAACCAGAGACTCAAAATTCAGATTGAGGAACTGTGGCAGTAAAGAATGCTGGAATCAGAAGATTACAGATATTCAAAGCATCCAGTTTAGGCTTACACCTTTCCCTCCTTATCATTTGCTCCCTGAACAACACTTCTGAGATTCACCTTTGGGTGTAATTTCCATAGCAAGTTGGTGTCTACGAGAAATCAGTAACAGACATTTGGCACTGCCTGTTGCGAAATATTTAGCTTGTTCTGCAGTAACACATATAGCTTTCTGTTTATCAAAACAGCTATCCTAAATGCCACTGAGATCTCACAGAAAGTCATCAGAGTTAAGTACAGACAGAACACTCCAAGATGTACCGGGATTTAAAGAAATCACTTAAAGTACGAAATAGAAGGGTAGCATGTGTTGGTGTGTTTTTAATTTAATGATATGAGGTTGCCACAGCTCTGAAAATCAATCTGTATGTTACTGAAAAGAAAAACCAAATCATAAAGTTCACTGATCTACAAAGCTCATGGCAAAAAATAAATGTTAGAATGTTTTTTTTTTTTAAATACTGGCTCAGTGCAGACAAGAGGAGGGTGAAAAGCAAACAGTTTTTCTGGAATAGGTGGACAATATTAAGCCAAACCAGTCCAATCTGGAGAAGTAGCATCAAGAAGCTGGTTAGTGGGTACAGCTTAAATGAAGTACTACAACTCTGCCTACCTGTTTCAGCCTACCACAACTTACTCATCAGAACTAAAAATAACTAGAGATACAGCAGAGAAGGTGAAGGAAAATGTGAAGAAAAACAAGCAGTCTGAGCAATTCCATTAAAAAACCTCCAAATAGTAACAAAACCACAGCCTGCCTGGGAACAGCCCTCTGGGTTTGAATGGCATCTGCTAAAGCAGCCTGGTACCTCCACATCAGTGCAAAGATGAATGAATGGTCTAAAATGTCTGTCCATGGATGAAAAGAGAAAATACACTGTTGGTAAACAAGTTTCTGAAGCATTACAGTCCCCTCCAAAGACACAAGTAAAATCAGAGCCTGGCACTGGTGCTAGAAAGTGAAGGGGAAGGAACAAAGAGAAAACAAAAGTGATACCTAACAAAAATACTGCTCCTACATCTCTGGGCTGAAGAGCTTCCTTGGAGAAACTCTTGCTTTTGATGGCAGAGGATGACATCTCTCTGGGATGAGAGAGGAAAGGAAAACAGCAAAGCCTGTGATAGATTAAAACTGCTAAACAGAAGAGACTGTCTGGGGAATTAATATTTATGAAATGCAAAAAAGATTGTAGTAAAATAAGAGATAACACAAATCTAATAAAAGCAGAGTTGTTCTGAATTAAAAAAAACCACAGATGCAGAGCCTTGCAATCTGGTGCTGTACTATCAAAAAACCAATTCCCCCCCGTCTCAGGCAATGTCAAAACAAAAACCCCCACATATAGGCCTGGTTCAAAAGCTATTGAAGTTAATAAAAATTTCCTCTTGATTTCCAAATGCTTTGAAAATTTGACTCTTTGGGAATTTCTGATGTTATTAAGAGACATATACCACCACTATCACCCCCAAAAGAAATCCCATAGCTCTCGGCATATTACACAGAGATTCTATAGGACTGAAGGGTTACTGCCAGAAGTCGCCCAGCTTCTCTGCTCAGTAGAGAATGATGGTTCATCCCAAATCCTGGTGTGGGGTGCTGGGGAGTGTTACCTGCAGTGCTATGGAGATTATTTTTGAAACTGCATATGGGAGTTACTGCACCAGTGGCTTCTTAAAGCCTTTGAAAACTTTCCCCCATCACAGCTCTGAGCTAGAAAAGATGTTTTCACTTCCTGCTGTGGAGTATCATAGTGTGCCATATTCAACGCACCATCCAGTCTTGTTTTTGAAGGACATTTGCTTTAGGGGAATGAAGTATTTTATAATCCTGATGTACCTCTCTGTTCAGAAGCATTTCTTTTGATATTCTGCTAAAGTTTGTTTCCTTTTTTTCCCTCCCCCATTCAATACACCCGTGGCCAGAAGATTATGAATGTGGAAATGTGTCAGTTATAAAAGGCTGAATGAAAACCACTGTGACAACCTCAATTCTGAGCTGTTGCTCTATATATGCGTTTCTTGGATGGGGTTTTCATTTTCTTTAGGGTTGTTTTTCATTTCTAGGCATGGTTTGTTCTGGTTTATGCCCAAGAACTTGCACTAACAAAGCCGGATGTTTCTGTGAAAGGAGTATAAACATAGATACTAATCACCTGAAAAGGCCAATCTGTACAGGCAACTGTTCCTGGAAATACTGGCTTCTTCCTGGGCAAGAAAGGGTGAGTGTCCAGAGGGAAATGCCAAGTCACAGGGCATTTCAGACCTATTACTGTAATTTAGAAAGAAAAAGAAAATCCACACTGGGCTATTAGCAACAATCAGGTGTTAGAGTGCAGGGAAGACGCATAAAACACTGCATTAAACTACGACAGTTTTGCTCTACCTCAGAACATAAAGTTTATTGAATGGCTCCCAGAAGAGGGAAAAATGGATTTGGCACTCAGCACTAAAGTCTATAATTACTTTTTTATAGAAAATCCACGGACTGTGTCCAACTCCTGGCAATTTTTTTATGGTGTTGACTCCTGAATGCTCTTGTCCAGTGCCACCATCAGTAGGAGCAAGATATGCAGCTGGAGAAGGGTTCTGAGCTATCTCTTGCTAGGAACCAAGGCAGACAAAAAGCCCGGAGAGGAGCCCAATTCTCCCTGGGTCTCATCACCTGCCAAGGTCACCCAACCACCTGGAGAGCAGGGACAGACCTGGGATAGACAGCGGCAGTGACACATCCACTGAGCTCAGCCATGCTGGAAGAGCCAAACTCATGGATGTGTCTGTGGAAAACCTGGTGTTTTGTGACTCACGGACCCTTGAGCATTTCTAACCATCTGGTTTCCCAGAACTGGCCAATCTGACAGGTTTGCTGCCAAATTAACAAAGTTAACAGAATGTGCGGATGTGTGAAATCGTGAGGATGCAGCTAGGGATGTAACATATCACTGCATGGAGATTTAAAAAGCTCTGCATCTGGAATCAGACAGGTTGGGCAGAGGTGGGATGACTAAAAAGGTTCTCTAGCACCACAAGAAAACACTTTTGGATGTTACTTACACAACAAAATTTTATGTTCAAGGATGCCTGAGTCATTTGATAGGCAGCTCACAGCTATACAGCTACTGTGAAGAATAACAATTTAGGATGAAGAATTTACAGACCTATTTTTAAAATGCACATGCTGACACCCTCATTTTACTTTTTCTAATGGCCCTGCCTTCTGTGCATTCGTGACCTTCCTGAACCTTGTGTGAAGTTTGAAAGGACTTGTAAATCAGTGCCTCTTCTGGACATTTAAATGGCAAGCAATTAAAACTAAAAAAGAAACTACTCAACTAGTTCTGGTTGTGGTCATCAGGCATTGCTCCCTCTGCAGCTCAACAAAGCAGAGAAAACACAGATTATTCCCAGGCTCAGTTGCTGTAAGTCTGAGTCTAGACAATGACAATTTATACTATGATCACTCACAACAACCTATCTTTTATATTTAATTTAGCAAGACCTGCAGATAGAGAAAACGTGCTTTACTTAGAGATTAAGGAAGAGCACTCAGCAGTGCTCTCACTGCTGCACACCGAATAGGTGAACACCAATAAAAACATGATTAGCCCCAGCCCATCTGTCATGCAGTCATAAAGCAGCAGCCTTTCACTGGGGACACTTGTGAACAAGCAGACAGCTCATGTCTGTGCAGGAGCATAGGCAGTCCCCAGAATTACAAACTCTCAGGCTCACTGTGAAGCATGTAAACATTATCACTGCCCAATAAATGTGAAACTTGGTCATTTTGACATGGTGAGTCTGCGGCAGAGCCAAGCCTGACACTCAACAGTGTCCTGGTCTCCTGTCATCAACGTCAGCTTCTGCAAGCAGTAAATATACCAAAATAACAAGACAATCAAAGTAAAGCTTTCCCAGTTTCCTGTCCAACATTTCCCTTTCTGCATGAAAATTTTCAATTTTCCTATTGAGCTCAGTGCTCAATGACAAATGTGCCATTGACAAGGCTGGACTTGAGCACAGCACAAGTTCCTACCATGTCCACATTTCACTGCAAGAAGACTGTGGCTTGGATCATGTGCCTTATGAAAATTAATGTCAGGCTTGTCAGTGACTTCAAGGAATTCAGAATTTCCTCCACTGTGTTTGTGCAATGTCCAGAGCCATGAACGGCTGACTGCTAGCTGAGACCAGTAAGTGCTGTTCCAACAAATAGTAAAAATAATGGAGAAACTAAGCAGACCCAAATTAAAAGGCAAAGAAAATGAGAAACAGTGGGAATATAGACAAATAACATTAACATGCTTTGCCTCCTTATGGCAATGTTCTTGTCATTACAAAGCCAGGTGTAAGAGGTTTTCTTTCAAATGCCTTAGGGTAGAGCATCAATAGCAGCTTCAGAGGAAAGCACCACTTTGTATAATGAGGGAATGCACAAAAGTTTTTTGTAAAAAACCCCACAAAACAAAAAATCTATAAGTGTTTCCAGATTCTATGCCTCTACAGGGCTGCTCTGTTTCATCAGTCTCAAATGATGGAAATTGTCCAGTAGTATGAAAATATGTACCTGAGAAAGTCATGAGAATTCTTGCAGGATGCAATGCACTCTGCTGAGGGCTCAGCAAATGACCCGCTGACACAAGGGAGATTTATATTATTAGGAGAGCTGCCCACGGGTTTTATTATTAAGTTTCACAGCCACGTTTTCACACAGAAGGAATTTTTAAAAAAAGACAAAGGCAAGTATTTTGATATCCTAAGCATGAGTCCAGTCCTGAAAGTTTACACAGTCATGTGATTGAGAACTGCAAAGAGATGGGAAGAATCTGATATCTAGATCAACAGACTGACAGTGCTCTGCAGGTGCCTTCTCTGGTGCTGGTGCTTGTTTTAAGATCTCTTGCTTTGAAGAACATAATAGAGACATTGCGGATTGGTAAGTTCTGACCTGAAGACATTTTCCCAACCTTGTAGGTGATTTTTTCTGCCTCTGCAGACACCAGGAGCCAATGGAAGGTTCATGCCAAGGCAGTATTTCATGCTCTGAGTAACATTCCAATTTCTGTAACCAGATTTTTGAAACAGCAAGTTCTTATTTTGGGCAAATCCCATGTGAAGGGCATGCTTCAGGAGACAGATGGATATCCTCAACTTATTGATATAGCATAACTATTATTAGATGCACAAACAGCTACTGCCTTGTTGGGCTTCATATGTTAAAAACTAGTAATACGAAATCTTGTTAACGCAATAGAGCAATACAGATATTGTAAGTGAAAGAAGAATACTCTTATTTCAATATTCTAATTTCAATCAAAAAGATTAGCTGCTTTAGACTTCATGGTTCAGATGAACTGCAGCATGTCTGTAAGTGGCTGGGGAGACTTTAGCATAGGTAAGAGGAACAGGTGCCTCCACTGGAAATTTCTGTATCACACAATCACATCAATTTCCATATTGTACACAATGGCTACAAGACAGAATATTGTCTGGGGGTGCATGTACGGATGTGGGAACCCTGGCCTGGTGCTTAAGGGTTGATCTATGGAGAACCAGAACAAAAACCTTCCTGTTTCTACCAGTGATTTGTACAGGGCTGCAGCAGGCTGACATTTTTTTGGATGCACAGACTCTGGCAATCTGAGCACAAAATTTCTCCTTTCAGATCCATAAGGCACAGACAAACAGTTAATGTCAATAAAATTCCCTCTTGGGGACAAAATACAACATGAGAGAGAAAGATGGGTACAGAGACCTGGCAGCGAAATTCTCGCCCTGCAGTTGGAAATGCTGTTTTCCGGATGGTGCTCGGGAAAACACCTGGCCCATGCCACTGTCAGTCACTGCATAGCAAAGAGGCACTGGGTTTCCACTACCTTGGACCCTTTTCCAGCCGTATCTGTGAAGAGGATCAGATTAAAATTTCCAGCCTTTCAGGCAGGCAGCCCAGCACACAACTGGGACTCACACCAGAGCCAGGATTATGCCCCATCCCTGAAGTGTTCAAGCCCAAGCTGGGTGGGACATTGAGCAGTCAGTGAAAGGTGTCCCTGCCCATGGCAGGGGAGTGGAACTAGGTGATCTGCAAGGTCCCTTCCAACCCAAACCACTCTGTGATTCTATGATTCTATGAATAGTAACCTGCATTCCAGCATGCCATATGGAAGTATTCCACGTTCATCTCTCAGACATGATATGTTTGTTTGTTTGTCAGGCCCACCAGATGGGGAATCACGTAATGAATTGCTCTGCAATGCGATACCAGCACTTCTCTTCCTGTTGAGAATCACGGAATAGACAGGGGAAACAGCAGGATCTGGATGACGCAAAATAAGGTTTCCTGACCCCTGGGCATCCCGACCTCGATCCTGGATTGACTGTGCATGAGCTGGAGAAGAGCCCATGGTTGCTATACCCTCATTGTCATCTACATCACCAGTCCCAGCTGGGCACGCTGAGGTTGGTCATGTCTGTTAAACGCCTTTAGGGGCAGCAACTCCACCACTTTTCCAAACAGTTTGTTTCAATGCTTGACAACCCTTTCAGTAATGACATTTTTCCTAATATGCAATCTGAAACTCACCTGGCACAACTTGAGGCCATTTCCTCTTGTGCTATGACCGGGAGAAGAGACTGACCCCCACCTAGCTACAGCCTCCTGTCAGGTACTTGTGGAGAACAAGAGGGTTCCCTGTGTGCCTCCTTTTCTCCAGGCTAAACAACCCCAGCTGCCTCAGCTGCTGCTCACAGGACTTGTGCTCTAGGAAGTACACATATTGCCCCAAATACGTATGAAAACCAAAAGTAACAAAATTCACCAGGCCTTTTTCCTAAGTTAAATTCAGTCTATGAAAATTCTACGAGTGATTTTAGTTGAAAATAACAGGCATGGTCCAAAGCCCCTTTAAGGTCTTACCCTGCTCAAATTCCCACAGCCTGGCCATACCGTGAAGCTGTGCAAACTTTACCACACATCACTGCTCTGCGTGTTAATGGTGCTGAGTGTCGGCCTGAGCTCTGCTCCCACCGAAGTCATGCCAATGAGATTAACTCCCCACTTCAGTGGGCAATTAATTATTATAATGGTGAGTGCTTTTTTGAAAATCCCACTTCTCTTGCTTTGCAGACTGGCTTTTGTTTTTTTTCCTTAATTATTAAATTTCAATTGAGAAAGGCAAAGTTGGTAGAATTATAGAAATAATAGCAAAGAAATATTGGAGTCATCCTGCAATACCTGAGTAACTAGCAAGGCTCATCTGACCATTTACTCCCCATCCAAATGGGGAGTCTGTAAATAAGCATTGAACAGATATATAACCCATGTGCTGAATTTTATTTTTGCTATAATAATAAAAGCCATGGAGAGAGATTCATGATAACATGACTCCTCACTTGACTGCACACAAACAGCATTCATTACATTCTGATGATGCATTTAGCCCTCAGAGTACAAAGAGTGTGTTACCTTTTTTTTCTGCACCAATTTGCATGAGAAGTACAGAGCATTTAGTCTTTGAATTAATCAAAATATCTCTGCCTTCACTGAATAAATATATTTGAATACATGAATAAATAATATATTGAGTAAAATAATGAAACTCATTTAAAATGAAGCAGAGAATGAGGTCATAGTTTTTATTAAATGTGACATTTTCCACAGTGTTTACACTGCAAGAGATAATGGCCTATATATTTTAAAGTGGGTAAGAAACCATCAAAAATCAACTTTTGATAAATTAAAGTAGCTTAATTTTCAGCTGGCTCTGGGCTTTAAACCTGACTTTCTTAAAGTCAGGTTAAGATGATTCAAGATGAAACTTGGGTTTATGTGTCTAGGATGAAAATCTTCATTTAGAATCAAAGGAACCACTTAATTGCCAGGCAATCCTAAGGACTAGAAGTCCAATTGAAAGGTCAATCTTGCTAAAGCTCTCAGGCACCTAACCTCAAATAAAAATATTTCATATAGTACTTGCATTTCAGCAACAGACATACCACAAATACAATATACTGATTATAAACAAAAATGTTAAGCTTGTACAAAATCCTGTTCCTGGAAGCAAGCAGAGAGCAAACAGGAACTGAGCTTGAAAAGCTCTCATGAAAACCCACCAAGCCACATACAAAATCTATTCACCAACGGTTGACTTGAGGACAAGTCTGTTTTACTTGGCTGCCTAAAGCCATTGCTTGCCCAGAAAAGTCAGCAAACAAAAATATGAGTGAAGCAGGTATAAAAAACCAAATTCAATTAATTTGGAAGTAGAAGAGAAAGAAAGGAAGAAGATAACGAACACCTTAAATAGTGAAATCCACGGAACAGACCCTATAATACTGTCCCCACCTCACTACATCCCTGGCATCCCACCAGCCTGCAGTGAGGAAGGGCTGGACACAACCAATGCATGGTAGCAGTCAGCTGCCAGATTGTTTTCATTTGCTGCTGTCTGCTCAGGGTTCATGTCAATTAGCACAGGCTAATCAGTATTTCATTAAAAACATAATGAAAACCCTAACTCTAACAGAGATTTATACGGTTGCTCATTACCACCATATTTGAGTGCTGTAATTAAAACAGACCTTCATTATGCTTCACCTCTTGTAACTGTGACCCCACAGGTTTCATAATATTTAGCAGCTACATCAAAGACCCCTTCACGATCTGTTTGTTATTACCCCCATGCTCTCAGATGGCTGACAGGATGGAGTTTCTCAGATCAAAATGATCCAACAGCACAGCAAGATTTGGTGTAATTGGAAAGGTTTGTCCCGCCCCGCTCTTTCTTCCAAGGTAGTGGTGGAAAGGTTATTTGGCCACTGGTATGTCATATACTGTGCAGTCATAGTAAAATGGGTTAAATACTGAGAGCACTTGATGAAGTTACCTGATTAAGGGGATTAATATGCCAGCCTTTTTCAGCTGAAAGTGTTCCAAGTCCAAAGCTACTCTATATACTGACCAGGTTGGCCAAACTCATCCCTGCAACTGCGCACTGGTCTGCCATGTCCATCCCTGTGGCCAGTGCCATGCAGCCCTCTCCAGACAGTCCCTGGGCATAGTTCAAAGGTTCGCCCACCCTGGACCATCTGGATGGTCTGGACACGGCAGTCCTGGTCAGGAGGTGAGGCGGCTGAGCTGCAGGGAAGCAATCTGTGCCCTGGCAGCTCATCTCTGGGCCAGAAAGCAAAGACTGGCTCTCTTTGCCTGCTGTTAAATCCCAAGCTTTTGCTCTCTCTGCTCTAAAAAGCAAAATGTTTTGATTTATATTCTGATACGCTTTTGAGTTTAAAAGCCTTTTTGGTCTTTTGGTTTGCATTAAGAAGAATACCTGATGTTGCCCATCAATTTAACCTTTTCATCAAAACCTTTATAAATCTAATGCATCCCAATGCACTAGATTTTCCAGTGTGGTGGAGTTATTTGCCTAAAACAACACTCACAAAGCATAACGCAACCAGTCATCTTGGGAAGTCATTACGATTACTGACGAAATGATCTGCAGTGTGGCTGGCCCACGGAACGTGCAGAGGAAGAGCTCAAAGGCGTTACCTGGCTATACATAAATCCTCCTCATCTACAAGAAATGATTAATTTAGTCCCACAATAACTCAAATCGAAGGCTGATTTTAGGCTGTGGTAACTCCTCTCCACCTAGAAGTCCCGAGGCCCAGCAAGCTCTTCCCAGGAGTCCTGAGAGGAACTTCCAGTGGCAGGAATGCACGAGCGGTTTCCAATGCTGTGCCCAGGTATTTCAGCAGCTGAGGAAGTGGGTGGAAGAGGAGTTTGGGAGACATTCTTGGCAAAGTGGTGAGGCACTGAAGACAGGAAAAGCACGATTTATGGACCCATGTGAGCAAGCCAGTGCCAATCACACTGCTATGAATGATGACAAAGGAGTTACAGAAGCAGGACAGAGGTTCTTTCTCAGTTCCAGCCAGTTACCTCTGGCACACCACAGGTGACAAATCCCCACAGTTTATCCCACGTGATTTTATTAAACCTCTGCCTTTAAGAATAATTAGGTAAATGAGGTGAATGAACTACAATCTCCAGTGGAAAAATCAATGCTTTCTGGATACATTTCACGTAGCTGGCATTAGATAAAATATCATTGCTTTAGGACATCCCTCCACCCCAATCCTTCCTTTTCAGTCTGAAAAATTAGTACCTTATATCCCCTTTAATTAACTCTTGTTTAGCCAATAATGCCACTAACTGCCGTGTCATAACTCTTGTTTATGCAATAAGAAGCTGCTTGATACAAGCACAGAAGTCCAAAAATACATGTACAAAACCCTTTCAACAAGCAGCCCTGCTCAGAGGGGACCAGATAACTGAGACCCTAATAGCGTCACTAATATTATTAAATAATGCCCACTTTTCTAAATGCTATCCTCTGTTACCTGACATCCCCCTCAGATGCTCTGAGCACAAAGTGTTCACTATCACCTTTTAGTTTCACAAGGAAGCATCCTCATTCTGGGAGTGCTGTCAACAATGCAAATTCAATCCTGAATTTTTGTGAGGCTGAGGTTGGGACTGGACACTGCTGAACAGTAAGACCCCAGTCATGCTGGGATTAGCTTTAAGAGTCAGTGTAAGGCCCCCCGCACTGACATGGTGAGCTTCAGAAATTCTCATGAAGCTTCTTGACAGAGCTCCCCAGGCAACACTGCCTAGAAGGCAGGTCTGTCCTTCAGGCTGAAGGTGCCTGGAACACGTGACTCAGTAAGAAGTTAAAACAAATTAAACTAGATTTTTTTTTTCCCTCCCCACTGGTTTCTGGAAAAGCTATGCATGAAGAGCTTCCAGGATAGGGTTTGCCAGCAGGAGGTGCCACCTGGGATCCTGCCCAGGACTAGGTGGCAGAAGCCACCATACTGTAGATAGTTAAAGGCAAATAAGTGAAACAAAAGTAATGGAAACTGCGTGAGTACAAAGATAAATAAAAGAGGAGAACTGACAACCTAGAGGCACAACCTCTGTTTACAACCAGGCGCCAAGATGGAGTGTACCTCAGTGGTGTTTGCAGAAAAGGAAAGTCTCCCATCCTGGCTGCCTCCTACCAAGATCAGAATGGGCAGATGCTATGTACATTTCAGGAGAAAACCAGGATTTTAATTTTAAAAAAAAGAGTACTTGAGAATAATGCCTCTTATGACCAAGTGCTTTTGTAGCTCTGGGTAAGGAGCATTAATTCTCAGTCCCAGTTTTCTCCTCCTACGAGATATTGGCAATTGCTGCTGCTGCATCACATGGAAAATAGCATGCATTTTCTCAGCATTTATAAAATTAAATACACCATGCTGCTTGATTTACTTCTGTTACTCTTGATACAAATCACACAAAGCTGTGATTCATGTTTTAATATTGATCCTGTAATTAGTTCAGTGTAGGTAAGCCTTCATGCTAGCTACAGTCCTACATTTACTCACTTGGATGCCATTGTAATATTGTGTTCGGATGCTAAACCTTTACAAAAATCCTGTTTCATGGCAGTTGAGAGCCTATTTCACACTGTGGTAACAGCCTCATGTAATGATGCCTCACCTGAACTAGATTTCTCATGCAACTTGCATGACTCCCCCTCACACACACATCCCAATGGGACATGAACAGCACCATCCTTGTGTCACCTAACTCATTTCCATTCCCTGCGGATGGATCATTCATCCTTCCACTGAACAGCATCATAGGATTTGGAGAAGGTGGAACCCTGGATCCCAGGAAGAGCCATCCTACTGAGCCCTGCCAAGAAGCCTCCACCTCCAGCCGCAAGGCTGCCAGGCTGCCACAGCCAATCCTGCTGGCTGCAGTGCCAGCAGCCTCTGTCAGCACCATGGGCGGCTGGTGAAGACGTGTGGAGCACAAGCAGTACCTTCTGCCAAGCTCTGGAGCAGCTCAGCTACGGCCACTGAACCCAGCAGCATTCCTCCACCCCTTCAAAACCTCCTGCCAGGAGCCCCAAGGAGCTGAGCTCTGTATCAGATGGTGCAAACCTCCTACCCCACCATCTGAGCTTCCCTGGCCCATCACCATGTTACGCCTGCACAGGGGGTCTCTTCTTCCTACAGAGACAGGAGCAGAATTTTCTCTGCAGTAAAGCAGCTCTTCAGTGTCAAAAAAATTCTTCTCATTTTAGATATCAAGAGAATTAGAAATCCATTAGGTAAAGCTTAAAAAAGAAAAATGTGTATAACCATAAACAGTCTGGTACAGTAGTGTGTGTATAAAGTTCCTGGACTTCCGGCAATGAACACCATCACAGAAACAACAACAAATCCTGCCAAAATTTGCTCCTTGCTAGGAAATTATCATTTAGCAGATTAAACCAAGTCTATACATCTAGCCCTCTCACCACTACCAGCATACCCCCCCAAACTAAATACTACACATCTATTTTATTCAAACTATTACACTGAGTCCCTTGGTTACTTTGGGCTTCATTTTCAATCGCACTCACAAAGCACAATTGCGTATTTTCATTCGGTCTTTTTCATAAAGGTAAATTCTTTTCATGACAACTGATTTAGAAGCAAATCAGAGACACAGCCAGTAACACAGACCTATTTCAGACATTCAACACTTCTACTGGCATCACTCTGTAACTTGGAATAAGCTTTGCCTTTCATTCAGGAAAGAGAAGGGAGCTGTTTGTACAGATGGACATTACAGGCACTGTCTACTTCAGAGCTACACATCCATGTCTACACATCCATGAAGTGGCATTCAGCTGATTTAGTTAGTGGCCTGCAGAGATCACGTCTTACAGAGCTTCTAATTTACATACATTCTGGAGAAAATCTCAGACTCCAGCTTAGCTCATCATCTTGACAGAGCTATGCACTTAAGCGTGCGTTCAGCATTAAGCCGATGCTTAGCTGTTGTGAAAATCAAGCAGCTGTTCTGTCACTTTGAAGAACTGTGCCTTCTGCTTTCTTAAGAAATAGCTACGAAAAGTAATAGAAAAATTACTCCATCCCTCGTTACGTGCTAAGAATCTTGGAGGTCCTTACAAAATCATCACCATCATTATCTCTTTCCATGACTGCTATGGTTTCTCAACACACAAGAGTGCAATTATCCTCACATTTTGAGGGCAAATGTGTGATTCCAGAGAATCTTGCCATGTGGTATGTGCCACTTGATTTCTCATAAAAAGTATTAGCTGCCAGACAACCATCATCCTCTACTGCTACTCCCTTTAGAAGGTTAAGAAGTGTGTGAGGAAGGCTTTGTGATCCCAAGTGTTGCAACAAACTGGAGATGGAAACCAAGAAATAGTGCTGTATTAGATACTAATTCATAATTCCCATCTTCCCAAACCAGGCAGTGGAAATGGAGAATTACATATCTCGGAAGCACGTGTCTTCCTTGAGGAAGTTTTCTTGAAACTGGCTGCTGATGTGCTTGAGAAGGACTTACCTCAGGTGATAAAGTCAGCGAAATTGGTAAGTCAACCACAGATAAGGACAATAAATATTCTAGTTTGGTCAGGCTCATCATGGCTTCAGCTCCAGCCTCTGGTGCAGGGGATCAGATTTTCCTACACTGTGATATGTACAGTCACATTTGCTCCCATAAGCAAGCAGAGAACAGCATCCTCTGATAGTGCAGGAATCACATACTTGGGCAGCAGTCCATGTATTCTACTGAGTATTTTTTGACAGCCAGATGAGAGATAAAGGAGAGCCAGTGTCATTTGACCACTTCTTTTCTTGTGCCAAATGTCCTGCTAGCCATGGACACCGCCTGTTCCCTGCAGTGGATCTGCTGTGAGGCACGGCTGACAGCAGTCACGCCGCCCGCATCTTCCCCACACAAGGACCATTCCACACCGGCACGGCGCGACAGCAAAATCACATGCTCACCAAGCATCTCCATTCCTAACACACAAGCCCTGGAATCCAACAAAAGGACACTTCAGAGGGATTTAAGGCTACACAGCTCGCCTCCTTAAACTTTTGCAGAGAAAACCTGTTTCTAGCCCCTGAAAAATAATGTTAGGGATGGGTAAATGCAGAGTTGTCTTTCAGTTACTGGGACTGTAAGCTACAGCTCTCCCAAAACGTTAGGTTTGCACTGTGATTTAATTACAGGCCGTACTGCTTACATGGTAGACAGAAAAGGAATTATAATGCCATATGCTGCTTTCTGTACTTCACAGAAGCATGGAATCATTTGCTTGGAGAAGACCTTTAAGATCATTGGGTCCAACCTTCAATTTGCTGTCTAATGTCTGTGAAAGTGCACCCTGAGAGAAAACCTTACCTTATAGGCTACTGGGAACACCATGGGCAAGGTAGAGAATGGTTCCACATGTGGAACAGTAGCCAAACAGGCCTCAGATCTGTTGTGCAAACAAAGGATTTTGGGTGCCCAGAGAACAAAAGCTGAAGCACATGCCACACTGGCTCCTGTCCTGAACCACACATTAGTTTGGCTCAAGTTAGAAAAGCCCCTGGGCCACATAAAACTACACAATCAAAGTCTGTTTTATAACACCCAGAGGGACCATGTTAAGGTTACCAGGCATCTCTAATCCTGCTGTTTCCTAAGTTCTGAGAGACTGACTTTTTTTTCTTGCATTCTTGCATGCAGCCCTGTTTAACCTGAAGACAGTGATGACCATGACTTTTAATAGCAACAGAACAAAGATAAGTCAAGGGAGCATTTGTGTTAAGGCAACGGGAGGGCCCCCGAAGGGAAAACAGACATCCTCAGGTGCGCTAGGAAAATTGTTCTAAATTATGTTATTTGTGAAAAAATTTGAGAAGCATCAATATAGGGAAAATTACACAGATTAAGGAGAATTATTTCCTTTAGCCAACTACCCATGATAAAACATCTTTTGCTAATCCTTTTAAGCACTCTACAACATGAATGCATGCAAATGCACTAAATTCTTACAGAATACAAAGAGGTTTTCTCTCTGCAAGAACAACAATATAGGTTCAAAAATGCATGATCCTCAGGGTGCTGACTATTTTGGTCAATTACTGGAATGGGGACAGCAGGTCATGAGCAACAATAGAGCTCTTATTCTTGGAACTAAATACAGTTATTTCCAAAGCTGAACTCACAAAAGTGACTCACAGACCTGTCAGTCGAATCACAATCAGCATGTTCCCAGATATAACTTAACTGTAGGAAATATGTTACTGCTCAAGGGACTCTTTTCAGACGAAGTTCACCTCTGGCAGACCAGGACACCATTGTATCTCCTGGAACTTCAAGGATGGACATAAAACCAACTGGAGACAAACAGTGTCTTGAGAGATCAAGGTTTATGCACTGCCAGTTCTGCTCAGTGATCAGATATTTAACCGTACTGCTTCTTCCCCAGGGCTCTGAACTGTGGATCTGTGGGCTGCAAAACCTCAAGACAAGGTCAGCTTTATTGAGCTAGAATAACAAAAAACCGAAACAAACCAAGACGAAACAAACAGAAAAGGCTCTCGGAAAAGCTGTTTTTTCTCTCATGGAATAGACAGTCTCAAGGCTGAAGGCAGTGATACTGGGATGACACCAAACTCAGAGCTAAAGCCTAACCCAAGAGGGCAGATGGCCTGTGCTGTTGGTGCAATCAGCTAGAAAAAGACATCTATGCACCAAAGAAGTATCAGAGCTAAACTGTTCTGTCTTGTGCATGAGGATGAGTGCTTGTAGCCTTATGGAAGTGTCAGAGACTCAGCCACAGCATAACACGTACAGAGATATACACTGAATTACAAAGCTACAACCGAAAAGCCTGAGCTATAGCTCTACTATTGAGTATTTTTATTAAGCAAAAGGCACATTCAAGACAACAGAACAGTCTGTGCTGACTTTGATCACTACAGATAAGCCTCTGTTGCTGAGTTAGCTCAGGTGACTGGCTGCCTTGCTCAGCTGAAGCTGATTTTGAGTGGACATCCTGCAAAGCTTTACTAGAGATAGTACATCCTCATGTGTACCTCACACAGAGCGCCAGACACAGCAAAGCCTCATTGGGTAAAGTCACTCAGTCTCCTGGGCTTCCCCAAGTAGCTCTTTGGCAGCCAACAGAGTGAGGTCTTGTTTGTATTTCTGGGCACACTGAACAGCAAAAGATCATGAAGCAATATGAGAAGAATATCTTTGCTTGAGAGGGGGATGGTCCTTGCAGGACTCTTGCTGCGGAGTGGGCCAGTCAGCATCTGGAAGCAAAGACATACCTGAATATATTGCCAGGTGGGCCTGCTGCCCCAGCTCCTATTTGCCACTACATCCAGAAGGGCAGGTTTTGCGTGTGGTCAAGGACTCAAGAATCAGCTGAACTGATGCTGCAGAGAAGATAAAAACTCAGCCTGCAGCCCGCTCCAAGTTCTCTGTTACACGAATTCAATTGCCGAAACACTAGACAAAAGGATGGTATTTCACACACCTGGGACTTATCTGGTGTGGCAGCTGGAGCTGTTAAAAGATCAGCAATTAACATATCCACATCTCACTCGGTGAGAGGTCACTCTTTGTCAGGCCAAGGCTGAGATCACTCCCAAGGACATCTGTTTACTCATTCCTTGATCCCCACTAACCACAGAGTAAGCACCGCACATCACATGAATATATTGCAGACCAGTGCTTTCATGGTCACTGTTTTATAAGAGCTTCCAGCAAGATGCAGAAACAACTTTTAGATAACCTCTACTAAATGAGGCTGTAATGTATGAAAGGGTTCCTCTTACTTTCTGAGTTCTCATCATAACACAACAGATTAGTTTAATCCCAGTCGATATAAAATGCAATGATTCTGCCACAGCAATTTATGCACTGGGTATTAGAAGCCCTTAACATCAGCCACGGTAATTACGGCAGGAAGTGAATCAGAAACACAGGGCCTGGAAGGGTCTTTCCAGGAAAGAAACACATCAGCCTCAGGGCAATGAGGGGCTAGATCATGCCCCAGTGCCCCTCACTTGCCCTCAGCCTGCCATTACTTGAAATACCTGAAGATGTTAATGTAGATGCAGAAATGGAGGTAGGCACGTTTGCTAAGGCTGAGATCCATTGTTTAAGGGGCTCCACTTTCACCTGCTTTGCTTCTGATGCCCTGTCCACACCAGGGCTGCCCCATGCATGTGTGCTGCTCAGAAGTGGGTGGAAGAGCTCAGGGTGCCTCTCAAGGCAGACTGGGGAGGTGTTTTGGTGGAGCCTGTACTGACACAACCCACTGCAGGCAATGGGGTCTTTGTTGTCTGTTCTAAAAACACTGGGACATCAGGGTGACCACACAGCTCTGCATCAGGCACATGTCTTATATGTGTGTGCAGGTGCTTCTCCACAGGCTGCTACCTCTACAGAAGAGGGAAGAGCTCTCAGAAGAGGCAAAATTAGCAAAAAGGTCTTCGCTAGGTCTTAAAAGAGGATGCAGATTGTGTGGTAGCCTTCCACAGAGAAATGATTTTTACATACCATTTCCTATCTTCTCATCAAGTATCTAATCCTGTTTTTAGCCTCTATTGCTATTTAGAAAAATAGTCTGCCTGCACTCCTGTGAAAGCCAGAGTTAACTCTTTAGTGGTTTGGATTCACAGAGGGTCTTTGTTGCCTGTTTCCTGGAGGCAATCACAGATCGTGCCCTCTGAGTTACTTTTCCTTCACACATATTCACCCAAGGATAGGCGAAGCTTTCCAAGCTTCAAGCTAACACCACAGTACCTTTTACAAATTTTTGAACAAATGTTTAGTTTTAAAGCCCAGAAAGGAGAGCTAAGAGGCCATCATAGGGCAGTCATTTGCTAAGCAAACTCACTTACCATCAAAGGAGAAGAGAAAGGAATGATATATACTGATAGAATTCAACGAGTCATTAAGGAAAGGAGGAGAAATATGTAGATGGTGTTTAACATACTCTGAAGGATCCCCAAGGGATCTAACACTACACAGCATGTATTCAGACCAACTGCTCTGCCAGAGGTAAAATAAGCAAATCCTAGACAACTACTATTCATTAAGCCTGTGCTTTCTCCAGAACAGAGATGCCAGATGATTTATTTGTGGAATCTCTTTATATTTTCACACACATGCAAGGTATTCAGCAACTGTAACCCACATTAAGATAATTCCAGGAGATGACAACGGTGGCCTCTCAGTAAAGTAACAGATCATCTTATACTACTTGTACACCAAAAAGACAGACCCTGTAAAATGAATTGCAAACAATGAGAAGGATTGGTTAACCACACCCTAAAGCTGGTTCAGGAATCTGACTCTACTAGCATGTAAATGTTACCTCCCACCAGCAAGAACTCTAACAGGAGCTAAGATTCCAGTTAGCAAAGAAGTTTCCACTGTGACCTTTCTTTTGATGTACAGTCAGCAAAACTGCAAGTTCATAATCTGTCCTGTTTGGACATGGAGGACATAGTTTGGTCCACCATGGCAGACACCTGCATACCTTTGTGTAAGTATTCAGCTCTTCAAGAACTAACATCACTTTGAAATGCTGTTTTTCAGTTCTCAAAGCTATTGATCCAATTCCATTTCAGAGTTACAAAGACGGCTGTAATCAAAGCAGGTGCAGCACAGCAGAATGATGGACATGCTCCCCCCCTTCCCAGTTCAGGGGCTGCACAGACCAGCAGGGCCTGGGAGAAGCTGCCTCCCAAAGAGGCATTGTGGCACCTGGCAGCTGCCCAGCAGTATCCTGCCTCTAGGCAAGGCTCCCACTGAATTTCAGACCCTCTTGGACTGGACACCACAATTCCCATCTTCTGCACTCCATCTTGGCAGCTGTGCCAAATTTTGCTTTTCCCTGGCATACTTGTTTCCCTCTGTGTATTTGCAGGCATCAAAGCAGGTCTGCATTAAATGACATTCAGAAGTGCAAATTCTGCTCTCCATGACAGAGCTATCAGCTGGAGCAATCTGTGTTGGAGCATTAGGATGTATGAGGGAGGTCTCATGTCTGAGCTCCCTGCCTTGTAACCCCAAACTGAAGCTTGCTGAAGTCAAAAACCGTCTTTCATTATTTTCATATTTTCAGCGAGTGTGGATCAGCATCACTTTAAACCTGAATCACAATACCTTCTAAACACAGCCTTTCATACCTGAACTCTGTGCAAAGCTGAACAAAAGGAACATGCTATATATAAACACGTGGAGGAAAGCATTATGAAATTCTTTGTGTTTCTGTAATGCTCTTCTGAATTGAATCCTTTCACTCAGTGCCGCATCGCGATAAGAGCCCATCATTATCTTCCCGCGTGCAGCATGAAAAACTAAACCCAGCCTCACTTTCCTGTACATTCTTATTCTTCCTCACCGCTGGAACACCAGCTACAAAGGAGAGCACTAAACCTTCCAGCTAGCAAAGCCAGAGTTTGAGTCACTGTTTAAAAAGATTACGTAACATTACAAAGTCTCAGATGCCTCCTCTGAATTCAACACAGTTTGGCCCAATAATTGTCCTGAAGCAAAACCAGAGAAAGACAGTTAATAACACCCTCCTCCTTTGCCATCTAATGCTCCATCCTCCCACACTGCCAGTCAACCACTCTTAAAATTACCCTTCATAAAATTTAATTTCTAGCTTCAGAGGGCTACGAATCCCCTAAAAGTCTAATTATATAATTTCTTGAGCCCGTGAGACTGACGCTGTATCTTCTTTAGGTAAGGCTACATGCCACATAGAAGCAATTGTCTGCATACTGATGGCTCTAGCCCAACATCAACATGGAGAAAGTCAGAGACTCTATATGCAGCTAGAAATTAAACTTAATTTTAAGAACACATGGATATATTTTTCTTTCACGTTCATACAATATTGTCTACAGTGTAACTGGCATACTCCAGGCTCTTCAAGGAAGGCAGGAAGTATCACACAGTATCCGCTGTGTGATTTAATATTGCTTCATTTGTCTAAGGAAAGCCTCACAAATTACAGACAGCATTTGATGGGGAAATTAAAATATCATCTACATTGCAACTGGTCCGCCGCCAGCTGTATGGATTGAATTTGAGATGCAGCTGCTGTATAAACAGAGCCATTTACCAGCTTCACCTAAGGCAGACGGTTAAGTAGGTTTCAGCTGCCACACAAAAGATTGTGAAGCTTTACTTGCCTGCAAATATAGTCTCTGCAGAGCCATAAACGTTTTGAAGTCGTGTTGCATTTCAAATCCCCCAAATTGGGCCTGAAAGGGCTGAGTATATCAAAAGGGTATTACCCAGCTCTTCTGTTGTTGGTATGAATGCTAAAAGTAACGCTGTTGCCAAACTATGTTTTCTTAAAAGAAATTTGGAGTTTCAGCTTTCCCATCTCTCATAATCCTCACAAAGCAGGACAGCATGTACCCTGGGAGGTGTTTAACTTGAAACTTGTTGAAACAAAAGGCTCCGGATTTCATCAGTATTATGTCTTTTACTTGCTGCAGGCTAAAAAAAAAAATCCGTGAACAGTCCCATCAAGCTGTTACCTTTGGGTCTCATTCTGATTGCTGCCTCCCTGCTCTTGAAGCAAGCTGCTCTGATAAAAAAAAAAAGAGCATGAGTTGCAATTGAGATAATACGTAGACAGATCACACTGAGCTGACCAATAAATTTTATTTCAATGCCTTCCCCTGATGGTGTTTCATTTTTCTGCGGGACATGCACTAGAACAGAGAAGCATTCAGACAAGGAAAAAAATTGAAATATAACACAAAATTTGTCTGTGATTTTAATACTAGCAGTTGATTCATGCCATGGGAGGGCGGGGGAGCAGATCTGTGGCAGTCTAAGTAACAACGATCATTTTTTTCCAGCATCACCGTAGCAACACTGTAGTTATTGTCAATGAAGCACTTTCATTCTACGGTGCTATTTTTAGATGATTTTACCTTTCCAGAAGAATTACCCTCTGGGCTGCAATTTATCATGTTTGCTCCTTGGCCCATGGGTGAATTTTAGTGGGACCTTTATTTTATTTTTACAGCAAAACCAACCAGCTCTCTTTTTTCCCCTGCAGACATTTCTGCACTCAGCCCAAAGTGTCTCTGCTACAGTTCAGACCTGGCAAGTATCAATGAGGGCTGAGCTCCTGGAGGAATTAAAAACAAAATACCAGCCTCCCTCCCTCCCTCCCCCAACAAACATTGGTAAAGACAAAAGGCAGAACAAATACATTTTCAGCCCATGAAAAAATGGGCTGAGGATGGGAAAGGGGGAGAAGTGAGGACAGCTGGAGGGAGGCTGAAGACCCAGCCTTCTCCAAGGCTGGAGAGAATGGCTGCAGCAGCCTCCTTAGCCTGGGCCTCATCCTTTCCTAGTAGCTTCCCAAATCTCAGCCTTTTCCCCAGCACTCCACGCCGGAAGGGCAGCTGCCACCCCATGGCAGTATCCCAGGATGCTCCTGCTTAGGTGTCCCATCAGCACAACCACAGCAATACCAGCCCGTCCCAGCAGCTACCCCATGCTCCTGTAGACGGAGAGGAACATTGGGAAAGCCACCTGTGGATCAAGTGCCACTGAGTGTCCCCCCAGCACACCACATTCTACATTTGGAGAGGTTAAATGTATATTTGTACAGTGAATAAAAAGGACTGAGATTGTTGTGCATGTCCATTGAGCTTTGTGGACACAAAGACCACAGTCCATTCAGAAGGACTAAATTAACACAGTAATGCCTCAAGATCTTGCCTAATCAGGCAGTCTGCAAGCAGAAGCTGATTACACACATCCAGTTATGAGATCCAAATGAGCTCTCTGCTCCTACTGCTGTAAAGTTAAATAGATCCTGCACCTACTGTGTGTAACCACATTCCCATGAGATGTTGAACTAGTACAACTATTTCAGTATAAACCTACGTTCCCACGTGAAACGCAGACAAAATCTTCACATTACACAAATTCTCTGGTTTCTGAGGGGTTGAGGAATGGTTTAAGGGGCATGTGGTCACACAGCCAGGGTGACAGCACCAGAGCAATGCCACAAGACAAGTGAATAGAGATACCTAGGCACACAAGATACACCTGCTCACGTGCAGCCAGGGCTGCTGAGGAAAATGTCTGTGTGACTCTGGGCCAGGCACAAAAGTTGTGCTTAGCACCGCTAAAACCTATGAGAAGGCATGGTGCAAGCCCCATACAACAGTGCTGGTGGCGCCCTGAGGGTCCTTCATGGAGTTTTTTACATCCAAACAGCACTTGTCTCCAAACCACGACATCTCTGCAGCACTGTAGGGTTGTCAGGAAATGAAGCCAGCAGCAAACAGGTTAGGTATGGGACCAAACACCAAACGTGCACACCGCGTGCGGTGACGGTACGGTTCTGTAGAAAGGCAGGAACAATTTTCTATTCACATTGCTGAATAATATTATTGTCTGAAACCACGGTCTGCTTTCGGGGTCTAAAAACAGTTCCAGAGTCCCACAGCTTCCTTAACTCTCTCTCGTGTTCCACCCCTCTGAGCTGTGCTGAGCACAAGCCCTTGGCATAAATGACGTCCTTGTGCACCGGCCATCCCAGCAGCCATCCTCGAGCGGGATTTGGGAGCACCCCTTGCCCTGTCCCAGCCCCACAGCTCTCATCAAACCCTTTGTAATCACATCATCCTTGGCTCAGAGCTGTGGTCTCACTCATGGAAATGGGAGTTTGGGAAAGACTAGTTTTGCTCTCAAATTTAAAACACCAGTGAATTATCCACCTATTAATCTGGCATAGGTTTTGTACAAAACTGCATAAAGGTTGTTTTTCTTAAATAACTCTAGTCACAACTCAAAGAGAAGAACTTAAACAGATTAAGGAGCACTATAAAGAAATCAAGGAATAAAGTATCTGCTGCTTCCTGTGCAGCCACAATATTTCTATGAAATGTATGCTATATAATGTCACACATTCTTCAAACCTAAACTGTATTTATTGACTAAGAAGCTCATGAAATAACAAAAGTCTCTGTCTGGCACATAACAAAAGATCTACATTGGACCAGTGCTGAAAACAGGACAACACTTCTCACAAAAATTCTGCCTTCCCCTTCTGTTACAGAGGAAGAAAAGCAAGCACTTTTCAACCCTTATTATGTCTGGGCAAGCTGTAGTAAAGCAAGAAATTAGGATAATGTCACTGCTCCCAAACAGTTCTCTCACCTGCAAGTGTTTTCATACTGAGAGTACCTCTTGTTAAGTTTTATTTTCATATTGAATTGAATGCCCTCATTCTGCTCTCATGTTGTGGAAGCAGTAACAAATAATCATTTCTGGAACCTGTCCATACTACCACCTTCTTCACTGGCAGCCTGCACATATGAGAACATCTCCTTGAAGCACCAGCTTATCAACTGCTTGGGTTGATGATGGGGATTTGCTGCCATGCTGAAGTTTCTAAGCTAAATAAAGGAGTGCCTAAAGCATTGCAGCCTCACCATAAGATAGCACAGGTTGGAAATCTCAGCAGCCCTAAGTCGATCTGAGCAAAACTTGGCCTGATTTTATAGACAGCGGGTCCAGAAGCCAGTGCCAGCGCCCAGCCAGGCCAGTAATATACATGAGAATATAAGTACCCAAACAAAGCAACACACCAAATACTTCTGCTCACTGTGTAAAACAATTATTATTGCATTAAAAAAGACTTGAATCACCCCATCTTCTCCCTAAAGAAAACAAAATGAAGTGGAAATATGTAACTAGTGTCCAGGGAAGCAGAAAGGACTGTAGAAGTGCTAGTTAGTAGGGCAAATTTCCTTTGCAGCAATTCTTTTTCCTTCAAAATATACCTCAGGCCAAACAAATCTGGCCACAAAGTCCACACACTAGTTCAATAAAAAAGGGCATAGTTGTAGTGGGCAAGAATTTGAAATGTTTAATCAATAAAATAATTTTAAAGTCACTGGTAGGAGAAAGAAAACTAGTCTGCAAGAAATTATTTTTCTATACCACAAAAAATCATTCAGCTTGGGCTGAGAACAAAAAACATAATTCATAACGGACTTCATTTTAATTGGGAAATCACTTTCTTTTGTTCTCCTCAGATACATTTTCTGTTATTTCGTTGGATGGCCAACCAGCTGAAGAAATCAAGTATTCAGCTCAACTACTACCAAGCCCGTTATAATTCTAATTTAAGGTCCCTGTATGGCAATTGCTTGGTGCTGACATGTGCTGGGTTTTGCAATTGCACAGCCTACATCTTCTGCATACTTGCCAATATTTCAAAAACTATAAATGGAAATTTCAGAGAGGAAAGTAAGGACATACCTAAAGAAATACACTGGTCTTTTAAAGATTTATTTAGAAAGTCAGAGAGGAATGCAAGTCAAAACTTCTAAAGAATTGTAACCTGTGTCTGGCAACTACAAGGGTTGCTAATTACATGTTTGGGGGCAGAACTTTGCCCTAATTTTTATAGACATCTATTGCACAGTTCTGACTCCATTTTGGAGCAGAAAACTTTACAAACTTCTTTTTATAAACCGGCAGCAGGCATCTCTGCCTTTGGGATCTCTTCTATCTCTATCTGGATGACAAATGCACCAAGCCCCAGTGTGAGCTGGCTGCCCTCATGGCAACAGCTCAGCTGAAATCAGTATTACTATTTACATGCCTGAACCCAAGGTTAAATGCAGTTTGCTGGGTTTCGCTCTGTTTTGGTCTGCTGTTCCATCCTCCAGGCCTCATTGTGGTTTTTCTTCTTTTTAGCATATAATTTTGATTAGTTAAAGAAATTATTTAAAAATACTTCAGTTGGAAGTCAAATGCTCATTCATTCATCATTAGGCATAAAAATTTTAAAACGAGTGCCAGAAAACACTCCTGGTGATCCAGCAGCCAGCTTGGCAATCATGGAAAGAAGAAACCCCAAAGCAGCCAGGTTCTCCTGGCAGTTCTTCCTTGGTCCTCACATCTCTTTGCTGAACTACTACAGCTGGATGTTACCATCCATGTTTGAAGTGGAAGCTATTTTGTTATGGTCACCACGCTTTTGGCTTCTTCTGCTCCCTTACAGATCTAAGGCGCTTTGTGCATCCTCCTGTGCTCCAGCAGAAACTCCTGTGGGGAACCAGGAAGACCCTAAGGGTTCAAGATTCCCGGTGCAGGAAGGGACAATTGAGGATATCCAGACCCAGCTGTAGAAAGGCCATATCCCAATAGCATGCCTCAGTTTCCAGGATCTCTAGAGACATTATGGTCTCTACATAATCCAGCTCAGTAGCGTGCAGAGATGCCTGTGCTGGCACCCTGGATATGAGAAACAATCAGACCTGCGCAAAAAGTTTATCCCACTTATGTTGCATATCTCAGCATCACTCCTAGACTTCATTCATACATTTCAGAGCTAGCCTGGGTGTCTCAAGATCCCTGTACCCTGCAAAAATCTTGAGAGAGGCTTGCTACTCTGCAGGAAAGAAAGGAGTCAATGGCAGACATGGGCTCGGGGTTCCCCCTCTCCTGGATGTCACTCAGTTCAGTCTCCTATCATGCAATCCCCACTGGAGAAGAAATTTTGGGTTAAAGGACATCTCCCAACTCTAAAATCTGTGAAACACTGAAACCAACTGACTTGATAAGGTCTATATAAACAACATTTTAATTAAAGAAAATTCATCATGTGTACTTGTGCTGCACATCACGCTGGAAAGTCTACAGCTTCACTTTGCAAGTCTGAAATCATTCATGTATTAAAAAAAAAAAAAAAAAAAAAAAACTTTTTAGGCATTTGTGTTTTTTTCCTGCATTTACAGGAAAGGGCACATCCAGACAGAAAGGCTGGGTCCTGAAAATCTTCAGCCTGCCCATGGCCACTGCTTGCTCTTCTGGAAGTTTAGCTACAGCATGGAGTGCGTGAGTCAGCCAGTAGTGTGTCACCCCGGGCCGTGCTGGGGACCTGGGAATTGCTCCCATCTCAGTCCCACACCTTCCAGAGGCTGCTCTGACTCTGAGCAGCCTCTGGCAGACACAGTTCATGGGAGAGGTGGCTCCTCATCCTGAAGGTGTACACTGTATGCCCTCACCTTCACCTGAGCACAGTAATACACTCGCACAAACTAAGCAGTCATATTAGCAATATCATTGCTATGGCTTTCATGTAAGCATTTAAAGCTGTCTTTTAAGCTTTAAAAATGATTACAGCCCTGTGTCCTGGGCTGCTGTGCACTGGCATAGATCATTCAGATCTGTGTGCAGATGGTGGGTTTGCCTCACCTCTATAAAGCAATAGTACTGTTATGTATGGTTTTAGAGTGCTGCTTTGGGCTGCAAACATCCACTGAACTATTGTTTGTTACTAGTCTGCCTGCTTCTGCATTATAAAACCTAAAAAAGTTTTATGTTTAATTCCTAGTGGAAACACTACATTACCTGTGAAATTCTGATCAAACACTGCTGCTCTTTATGCTCCGTCACTGCTGATAGGCAAAGCAATATATCCTGCCTTTTCCTTCTCCCTACCAAAGAACAGGCTTAAGCTGGGGTATTTAAAATAAAATGCTGTTCTTCACAAGGTCTTGGACCCCTTGACCCCTTCACAGGCGTCTATCACTTGATCAATTGAATAACTCTTTGTTTCCTGCTGTCTCGAGGTGGTTTTTTTTTTTTCTTTTTCTAAAGCAGTTCTGTATGTTTTCTGGTCTGCTTTCTGTAACCACTATATTGACTCCTTCAGCTAAGGACTGATCATTTGTTTAACCTAACTCTGCTTGAAATAAAAGCTTCATTTGTTGTCGGTTGTTTCATTTAGTTTTTAATGGTGGCTAATAAAGACTAAAACACATACATGCTCTATATTCAAAAAAAAACAACAACAAGAAATCAACACAGAGGTGCAATTTTCAATCACTGCTCTGGAGGGGCACAGGAGGGAACAGGGCTATTGTCAGGAAAGCCTGAGGTGCTTTAGTGGGGTGAAGGAAATGCCTTGGTGCTTGCCAGCATCATTTCAGGCCGTTCTCAGTCCTGCCGGGTACTGGCTTTTCATAAGCACTGAAATACCTTCCTCTTTTAAATACATGAATAAACAAACAAACAAAAATAAAAGCAGCACTGCCTGAAATCTTGCAGGAGCAGGAAGGGGTAATCTCAATGTGTCATTTGTTTCAATCCAAATGATCAGCCAAATGCTGCTCTGAGGAGTTTGGCTCTGAGCCCTGTTGCAGAACAGTCATGCTCCAATGTCCCACTGCAAAACCGTTTCCAGCCTGCTAAGAGGCTGATAGAGCTACCCAGCCCATGCAGTCTGCACATCCTAAATCTGTGGAGGTTTCTGTTTGCACTGCTAAAATTGTATGATGGAAGGCTGGACGAGTAAACCTGTTGTAGACTTTCTTGTACATTGGGCATAACTTGTGCTGCTTTATCAATTTAATTGATGTTTGCAGATCCATTCATCCATTCCAAAATGGTCACTCTGTCCTGAAGCTAATCCAGACAAAAATTAGAAGAAAAAATCCCAAACCCTAACTAGCCTTTAAGAATGTACTGGTTTGTAAAATTACACCGTGCATGAGAGACACACTAGTTATCATTCAGCCTCTGAAGCAGTGAATCTCCAAGAATTCAATTTACAAAGGATTGATTGTTCTGTCAAGAGCCCGTTCATATGTGCTCTCGAAGTTCTGGAAAATTTGTTTTGAATTAATTTTGGTTTTCCACCCAGACCGCATTTTGAAGACCCAGGATCTGAGAACCTCTTGCTGTCAGCTGCCTTGATTATAAAGCAAGTGTCACAATCCCAATTCACAATCTGGGACAAGGGATGAGGCTACCTAGATGACATTCCAATCTAGATGATGTAACTACATGAGACCCACCAGGTGGGGAAAAGCATGACAATTCCCTGATGCTTGCAGTCACACAGGTATGTAAACCATAAAAACTGAACAGAAAATAAAAGAAAACACATCTTTAGATATTTTGTTTTAAAAATATGCAACTCATTAATTTGTTTTATTATTTGGGAGCCGAGGATGGTTGGGAAATGTGGCCCTTGGGGACTGCACTAAGAGTTTAAGAGAGCAACTGCCAACCTGTATATTTTCAGGAAGTGTCAGCCTCAGCAGTGGCAAAATCACTCTCCTGTTACCACCCTTTGAAAGTTTTTACCCAGTGCACAAGATATGACAGTGGATAAAGCGAGAATCCATCCCACCCTTCATCACACCAGCACCTGAGGATGGGGCTGGACTGAGGATGAATTTGGAGGTAGAAAGTCCTTCCCTGCTGCCATGCCTCTGGATGGCAGTAGATACAGAAGCCCCATCTGCCAACACTTTGCTCTGGAAAAGCAGGAGATGACCCTGACCTTCAGATTCCATCAATGGAGAAGAGAGATGTCCCACCACATATGAGCAAAACAACCCCGTGCAGCAGCTGGCAGCAAAGGCATTGCAGCACCATGGGTTTGGGAAGGGGTGCAAGAGTTTGCCACATCCCAGGCCTCCAGGGTGGAGCTGCTTGGCTATTTGGATTAATGGGGGCTGACCTGGTAATATGGAAGAAGAATGAGGTTAATGTGTGTCACCACTGAATGGTTAGCTACGGAAATTATAAAAATTAAAATCTGCCTCAAAGAACAGAAGGTGCTTTTCTGAAGAGGCAGAGAGGTAATTTCTTGGGGAAGAGCGCTGACTGAAGGTGCTGCTCCCCTGTTAAGAGCTGTCTAGGAGCAAGTGACTCACCAAAAATAGTAACACAGAGTTTTCTGTTTGTAATATGCTGAAAGCTATAGGGCTTGATTCATAAACACTGACAAATCCACGGGAGTCCATGTGATTCACTCAAATGGGCTTTGGACCAGATCCACAGCAGGTTTTATTTTATTGAGGGTCTCAGAAAACCATAAATTTATTACTCAGATATAAGAGCACCAACTTCCTGCAATGGGTATTAAAAAGAAAGAAGAGTTATTCTTGTAAGGAGCAAAGCTTCACTGTTGCAACAGCCAGCCTCCCACTCGAAAGGGAACTTAACTCCTGCTTGTATTTGGGCTTTTTGAGAGCTTCTAGGGTAAAGAGGCAAGGACAGAAGCTTGGCAATGTGCCTCCATGCTCTCTCCCACCACCACCAGGACACACTAACCCCAGCAAGCTCTGTCCTTACCAAGCTGACAAAGGAGCCAGCTAGCATCTAACATGACTGTGATAACTGGCATCCAAACTCACTTCATGAATGTCTTCATATCTCTGCTGCTGACAGCTCCAGAGAACTGGTCAGTCCAACCATCACCATCCTTGGTCAACTCCTCATCACCAAGTGAGGCTGGAAGAGCCCCAGGATGCCCTTTCCTGGATCTGCTTGCTCTGGTACTTTGAGGAATTACCCACAGTTTCCACAGCTCCTGAAACACAGACATACTAACCAGACTCAGCCGAGGTTTGCTGAGGTCCAAGAAACAGCCCAACAAGCCTGGGATGTACCAGGACATCTGCTTACCCCATTCCTGTCCAGGCACTGTGGGTCAGGCACACGAGGACCTCAGCCCTCCATTTCTGGTGTGGACACCACAAGTCATTGCTTGATCGCTCTGGCCTGGACACTGGCTCGTGCTGAGGACCTCTTTGCCCATCTTGCCCCTGTAGAGCTGACACGGATGCTTTGAGTTGGTATTGCACAGCTCTCCTCCAAAAGCGGGCTGCACCTTACAGCCATGGTGCCCTCAGCTGCTCCACAACTTTTTCTTTAGTTCAGGGGGGAGAAGAGTCTTTATTTTTGCCAATTCTCCTTTCCAAAGAGGAAAAAGAAAGGAAAGAAATGCCATACAGGCATTTTCAGAGCCCCACCCTTCAGAGGCAGTGTCTGCCTGGCACAAGACATCAGTGTTTTTACTACATATTTTTACACGTCCTGAACTTTAGGAACCACATGTTCAGCTGTGGCAAACACACCCATTAATCTACACAGTCCTGTGTTTGTCCTTGTCACATCCCAAAAGTGAGGTTAGCCTGCATGCCAGAGCGAATGCATAAAAGCAAATAAACTCAGAAATTGGTTTACACTGCATTTAACTATCTGCAAATAAACATTAAAAACATATTTTCACACCTTATCAAGCTGTTTAATATTCCAAAAGTATGCAGCCAAGTTTTTCAGACTCGTATCAATTCAAACTAGAAGCATCTCCTTCTGAGATCAAGTAAGTGTTTGTCATGTAAAAATAACCTCAAAGTCAAAAAGACTGTACTCGAATAACTAAAATGAAGGAAGAAGGGATTCATAAACAAACAAACACGACTCCGCAAATAAAACAAAAAAGCTAAAATTACCCGGTTAATTTTACGGATCACACAGAGAACTTTTTCCAATATAAAAACAAGCTCCTGATTGTTGAGGCTTAATACCAAGCTCATTAAAAAATGGAAAATGCACTAGAGGCACAGGAACTTTCAGCACAGCTGGTCTAATGTAAAAACAAAGTATGTAATTGTTGGCGATTAACAAAATTGTGCCTTGAAGAGTTGCTAATTTATCCAAAGCTCAACTCTAAGCAAGGACTGACTACCTAATGATTTTCATTTTTCCAAAGACTGTCATACCACAAAGCAGTTGCTAAGAATTTGGCTTCTTAAGCAATGGCTTCAGGGCTGGATTTCTCCCTGGGATACAATAAAAGCAGACTTCTTGATCATCTCCTCTACTTCTCTGCTTCCTTCAAGGACTGCCGGCACCTTTGAAAGAGCAGTGACACAAAGAAGGGTGGCACTGAAATTTTGGTACGTAGGACAGCATAAACTTCAGTTCCATCTTCACCTTCAGGGAAAGCCGCTGTGTAGGAAACCAGAAGGGAATCTCTACTGATTTGTTATGGGAGACAACCCGCGAGAGTCGAAACCCTTGGGGAGCAGGCACCTATGACATGGTCTGCAAGAGTAGGATAGGACCAAGGGAAATGTTTAATGGCAAGTGTCTCCTCCCACAGAGGAGGGTGAAGCCCACTGCACTTCCAAGCGGCAGCGACATTCATGGGAAGTCTGCAGTATCTGTCAATCACACCGCACCTGAGTGCAAGTGTGGTTGCCAACAGCAAATTACCAGGGCCTCTAATTTGTTGCTTTTTTGGTATCAAATTCTTTTTCATTGCCAGAGTGCTGTATAAACCCAGAATAAATCTGTTTTCTTCTAACTCATTGCTTGTTACTGTGCACCTCACTTCATTTCTAAGGCACCTATGGACAACCTGCTTCCTATGGATTTCCTACGGCAGCGTCCTGAGTGGGAGGAGGGCTCACACATTAATCCTTTTAATGACTTTTATATTTATCAACCAAAATTAGAGTCCAAACCAGAGGACTGCATTAGCCCACACAATTAATGTAGGGACAAAATTAATTACTCTTTCTTTTGTTCCCCATGCTGAGTTTCAGCAGAATGCCTGCCAAGAAAGATGATGTTCAGAGATAAGCCTTCCAGAAAACATCCACGCCAAGGCTGATGGGAGGGAAATCACTCCCTTAAGATTAAGAAAATGAAAATCCAACCAGAGCAAGTGCCCTTCTCCCATCTCCCGCAGATTCCCAGGATTAGGGAAGATTACCAGGAACATCGAGCCTGAGCTACTGCATCGGCTGGAGTGCACAGTTTCACAGACAGGCTCCAAACTGAGTAACTTGTCTATGTGAATTTTTAATGACTTTTTGATTGCGAACATATGCCGTGGCTGGGCTTGCTCCAGATCCCAGCTGAAGTCAGCTGGCGCCTGTCAGGGTGCAGCTCTGTGTCACGCTTCGCTCAGTTCGGCAGGGGACTCCAGCCTAAGCAGGTAGTTCTGGCTTCCTTGCCCTGTCCAGCACTTCCTGGATCTGATCTGCTCGTGGATCAGACACTGGGGACAGTCTGTGTCCAGTTACCCGCAAGGCTCCACAAAACGCTGCCACAAACGCAAAGTTACCAGGGCTCCCTCGCCACTGTGCAGGGGCTTGACCCTGCAGGAGCATCCACCACCCACCCCAGGAGCTACCGACAACCTAAGTGTGCTCTGCTGGCAAGAATATCAGGAGCTTTAAAACTCAGGAATTAAGAAACGAGCCAAGGGCAACAATCAGTGCTCGTCGTTCAGTTTTTGCATTGTTTGACCATTCCATTTCCAACACAGGCATCCTGCACTTATCTCTGTGCTTCTCCTCCTGAAGAACCAGCTTTTCAATATATTTTAAGACATCAAGGAAAAAAAGCAACCTGAGGTGACTTAATACAGGGAGTACTATCAGCAGAAGCGTTTTGTTAAAAAAAAAGTCTCCTGCATTCATCCAGGAATGCACTCATTACTTCTTACTCTGGTAAGTGTAAACTGTTTGGAATTTAGAGTCAAAATACAAACAGTATAAAAATACAGTTTCTGCCAGGTACCTGAGCCCCTCAAATTTTCGGTAAGCAGAGTGACAACCAATAGCAGCGGAAGCAGTAAGGAAGTCTGAAACAGAAACCCTTGTTTTCTATTTCAAAGGAGCTTAAGAGAGAAAAATAACCAACTCCCATTGAAACATCACAGAAATTAGGTGTCTAACTGCTTTAGGCGCCTGTGAAAACCCTGCCTATTACCTTTCTTTTTTTCTTTTGTGGTTACGATATTCCAGAAATAAACACCCCGAGACACTGAAATAAAAAGCTAGATTGCAAGAGAACACACCACACTTCTGATGAGCAGGAAAACCCGCCACTCTTATTGTTTTTACATTTTTCAGTCTCTTCCCAGGGAACAGTTGATATTTGTGATAGCTTTGGCTGCAGCTTGTAGCAGCTGTGTAGTATGCATCACATTAAATATACTGGTGGGTCCTGCTCAGTCATTTTGGCACCGCTTCTGTTTCATACAATGCCTTCAGTTTTTCTGTGTAACCTCAATCATTTATCAATCGTTCACCCATGCCAATAAATCAAAGGGTCTGGGGACCCTTAAACATAAAAATAAGGAGCTGTAAAAAAATATTACTACAGCAATTAAAGACTCAAATAGTAATAAACTCTACTTGCATTACACTTTTAGAAAGCCCCACTGAAATTAAACAAACATCCAATATCAACAATATGAAAGGGGCTTTTTCTTCTAGTTTATAATAGCTATGGGTTTATCCAGAGCAGAGGAGAATTAGGGTTATTTTTATAGATCAGGGAGACTAAAATGTAAAAAATGGGGGAGGGGAAACAAAGTAGAGAAAAGGTAAAATAAATTAGTCAGGTTTTTTTTCCAGGAGACTAAAAGAACATGCACAAGAATTTAAAAAATAAAAGTGAATCTTTATTCACAAAGTGTAATCTTTGGTTTGGATTAAGACCGTATGGCTAACAAATCTATTTTAAGTCAACCTCACATCTGGGTCTTTTAAAGTAAGTTTTCTATTTTAATACATAAACTTCTTTTTTGTTGTTTTCCTCAAATAGCTTTTTTATTTTCCTGAAAAGGCTTTTTTTTTACTGCCACTCAAGATGAGGGAAAATAGGTTTGCATCATTCAAGAAAAGAAAATGACAAATATTAGCCAAATGGGTGAAAACACAATTATGAACAGACCTAGAGATTGCCTAAATTAAGATTGCTGCTCAAACCCCGATAAGAAAGGGGCATTTCTCTTTAGCAGGGTGATGTGCTCGAACTGCTTGGACCATCTAGCACTGCATTTACTGTAAGAATCTGACCATTAATTTCCACTAAAAGCCACACAGCAACAGCAGAGTGTCTCACAGAGAGACCAGGCTTGGGTTTCACTCATGCAAAAATCCTGAGGTTTTGTCAAAGTATTCCCATCTCCCCTCTCAAGGGGATGGGAGCCTGTGACTACACACAGTTTTTCCACCAGGAAGCTCTTGGGAGTGTGCCACAAAGTGAGCCTGGCTCGCGCTGCTGGGGCAGGGCTCTCTCTGGGCTTCTGTGTTCCACTTCTTAGCTAAGGGCAAACACTTGTTGTGAAGAGGAGCTCTTTATGACAGTAAAAATTCTGCAGGGGACCCAAGTGCTCTGACTGCTGTCTTTATTAAAAATCACCAGTTCCACAGTGCTGTTGGTTTGGGCTGGCTTTTGTTACTAGCCCACCACACATACCACCAACTCAAAAGGCTAATGCATCAAACCAAACAATAAATGCTTCTACATTTTTTTCTCTTCCCCTGCTCTATTTTGCTGGAGGTTTTTTGATGGGACGGGGTGTGACATCCCACCTTTAAAGGGGGCTGCCCTTCCCTGGGTCTCTGCACTCAGGCTACAAGAGCTAGAGGTGGCTGCACCAGCAGCCAGACCTGAGGACTTGTGGAGAGCCCCACCTGGGGCCTTCCCTGATGGACCCCAGGTCGGGGCTGTCATGGAACCACAGAATGCAGATCATGGGTTGGAAGGGACCTTGAAAGATCATCTAGTTCCAAACCCCCTGCCATGGGCAGAGATACCTTCCAGGAGACCAGGTCACTCAAACCTCATCCAACATGGCCTCAAGCACTTTCAGATGTGCCTGTTAAGTATTTTTCAGGCCCAAAGTAATGCATTTATGATTTCTTACATTTATCAATCACTTCCAAAGTGTGCTAATTGAAAAGAAGAAAAGAAAGAAATCATGAATATTGATTTCATCTGAAAGAATAGTACTGCGGACTGAAGGAGGTTTGGTCTGGAGGCTGTACCTAGCTGGGTTACTGGGACCAGTGGAAATTTCCTTCAGGCTTTTTTTGCAACAGTATTCTCTTTCAGTAGTTTCCTCTCCGCTACAAAGTGTGCTTTTATTATATCTGTGTTGAGCCGGTTCCAATGACGCACCTAAAATAGATGAAACTACCCCAGTGTGTTTTCCTGTGTCCGAACACCAAGCTGTGCTGTCTGCAGCAGTGCTGGCACCGAGACCAGGCATTCAGCAAAGCCATTACCTGTGCCAAGCACAGGTACTGCCAATGTCACCACCAAGACAGGGCCAATAAATCCAAACATGCTCCGCATCTCTTATCTATACTCCCTCTGTGCTCAGAAATTCAAGGACCTCTTTTCCCAGACAAGTCACTACCCATCTCCATGCACCTTCACCTTTCAAAGCCCAGGGCAAGCTGCAAATCTACAGGAGGAAGACTAACAGACTCAGCACAAAGCTTTGGAAAAGCTGCAAAACTAAAGGAGTCCTTGGGAAATAAGCTGTAGGCTTTGAAGACAGCTGAAAGGAAGCCTGGCAGAAGTGGGGATGGTGACCTGCACCCAGCCACTCCAGCTGGAGGTCTGGCTGAGGCGGCTGCACTGAGCATGCAGGGTGGCCAGCTGCCTGCCAGCTCCTCACATTTAATAAATTAGCACGGATAAGGAAGCTAAGACTGGGCTCGTAGACACTGAATATATACAGACCTCGATATGAAGGTGCATAAACGGCACTGTTTGAGTCTGACTCATTGTGTCCTTATTACGTTGCTGGTTGCTTGGAGACTGACTGAATGCACACAGCAAAGATGCTGCCTTGGGAATCACTACCCTGCCTTATTTTCTTTTTCTCTGTGCACATAATTTTCCTTTAAAGGCTTGCCTTGCCTCTGCAGATTGCTTGACTCCCTCTGCCACCGTGGAAAACTACAGCAGGGGAGGCAGCCGGGTGTCTGGGAACACTGTCGGTGTTGTTCCACGCTCACCTCCCAGCCCCGGCTCCGTGCACCACAGGGGGAAAGAAAGCATGCCTTTATTCCTCTACAGGCTCGCCTGGATGCTAAATTTTACCTTAAGCCAAAGCAGTCACAGATTGCTTATTGAGAGACATTCCCACACATTTCCAACAGGTTACCCTGAAATCCTCAAACTTCCTTAGCTGGGAATAAATACCTACAAATCCAAGAAAGTGGTGGAAATGCAATGGGAAACTTGAGCATGTTCCACTTCTTGACAGGCATGGCACAACTGAGCTCGGATGGTTAATGTGAAAATCTTGCTTGGCTCTTTCCTTACACAAAACTGAGCAGAGTGGAGACAATTATTTGTAATTTAACAAGTGCTGATATTTAATGCCTGTCGTATCTTGAGTGCTAACAGTATCACACTTCAAAGCGTGACCCTGTAAAATACAAGTCGGACTTTTAGGACACTGCTAAATTACATGGGCTAGACTCTACCTCAGTATAAAAGTAAGGATTGTGTGTCCACTTCCAACAGCCCTGTATCTCATGTATTCTTAATAGCTGGAAACCAAGTAGTATGCAGTGGTATAGGGTAATGAATGACCTCTTACTTCTCTGTTTTTTCCCCAATCAATCTCATCATTCACACCAGGGGAATCAGCTAAAAGCTCTTCAAAAATACATAGGTGTGCTCATGGCACATCCTGCAGATTTTACTGAAAAGACAGTATCTGTAAATAAATGATTAAAAAGGAAGCAGAAGCAAAGAGGCTTTGGTGAGAATTTCAGAAGAGTAAAGGTTCCCTTTCTGGGGGCCAGAGGGCAAAGGGAGGCAGGCCACCCTCCAAGCCCTGGGCTTCTCTGACCTCAGAGCTGCTCGCTCTACCCAAAGGGGACGTCAACTGATTTTTGCTGGAAGTAAGAAAAAAGTGGCAATGAGTTACTTGTAACTTCAGGAAGGAAAAAAAATTCTAGCAACAGTGAAGGAAGGAGCCTTACACAGTTTACTTACAGTCCACTCAACTTGAACGAAATGCCCTGCAGTAAGTCAAATAACCTTAAGACTGCAGGGGCACATTGTACTTGCATGCAGGACCACGTGGGTGGCAAGACAAGGGATTTTGGGAACGCTCGTGTGAGCTTTGGGCCCTGTTCTGAAGGCTCAGATTCAGCAGCACATCACTCTGCCACCTGAGCCACGCTGCATCCCCAAGGCACTGAGATGGCACAGCCGGGCACCACGCTGCACAAATGAGACATGACAACTCTGAATTAATCCGTGCAAACTATTCCCTGATTTTCTCTCCTTGCCCTACAGGTGCTCCCAGCAATTCAGCCTGGGAAGGCTGACATATGCTTGGCCAGTAGTCAACTAATCCGAGCACAGCAGGATGCAAAGGCTGCTTAAAGCCGTGCTAGTCCCATGGGGCCAGGGCTGTGGTGCTTCAATGGCAACAGGCAGGATCCTAATGGTCTACAAGTGGTGCTGTGCCCAGCAGGATCTGCTCTCCCTCGCTCTGCAGGGACATAATAGCTCAAAGCAAGCCAAAACCCATTCCAGAAGTGGTTTTTAACTCATTGTCTTAATTGTCAGCAGCAAAAACCAAAGCCTTCTGCAAGATTAAACAGCTGTTAACAAAAAATCGGGGGGAAACCCTTTACTAAAACATGGCTTTTCCAAAAAAACTGTATAAAGGTGTGCATGTTAGTCGGATACTGCTTGACAGGGTGGCCACAGAAAGCCTTTACTGGAAGTAAGGTGAAGTGAAGTGTGCAAAAATCAAGTGAACTTAACACTGATGCTGATTATTCAGGGTTTTTTTTTTTCCTTGAATGATCCAGATACAGTTTGGCTCAGGGACAAGATGAAATGAAGGATGAAGTGGCTCTTTAATACCCACATTTGTCCTCCACATTCACTCACAGCGAAGTTCTCAATCTCAGCTCTGAAGACAACCATAAAATCAAACCAAAAATGTGTGTAATTGTCAAAAATTTCATCAAAGAGGCATGCAAAAACAAAACAAAACAAAACAAACAAAAAAACCCCAAAAAAACAAAAAACAAAAAAAAAAAAGTACAGAAGGGTAATCTGGGCAGGTTTCCCTGTGCAGGCTGCTCCCCGCAGCCTCCATCCACCGCTAATGCTGGTTTTGAATAGAGTCTCTCATTGCATTTCTCTATGGCACTGGAAGCCAGACAGCCAGCTAGTGTATTCTATAATAAATAAACAAACATCCCCCTCATCCCCAAACACATGTAAAAGACAGGATTTAAATCATTACGATTTACTTAGTTCTGAAAGGGAGTAATTTTTCACCAGACTGCAGAAAACCCCACTGCAATGGAGGGACTAAGGCTGAGATTGCCAGAAGAAACGGAAGGAGTTCAAGTACCCAATTTCTACAGAATTTCAAGGTAATTTGGCCATGGAGCTCCCTTGTGCACCTTTCCCTGAGCGCTTGTTTATACTCAAAGTTAGATTTTTACTAACTTGAAAAGAAGCAACTGAGTAATAAGGTTACAAGTTGCTTTTAAAATACCAGTTTACAGAGGGCTTGCTTTTTCCTCCCCATGGCTGTGCAGTTACAGAAACGCTAAAGCAGCTCTCTGGACATAATATGGGATGGGGAAAAAAAAAAGGGTGAAATTCCTTATTCTACTGCTAGCTTTTTGTACACACTTGGGCAGCCAGTTGGAAATTTATAAGGATTTCTGTGTCCAGCAATGCATTTTCAAAAGTGCTTAGATTCTTTGGATTTCAAACGAGGACAATGAGGTAGTTTTAAACTACCCTAAATTAGAAGTTTGACAGGATTTGCAAACACTCTCTTGATAAGAGCAAGGATTGCTCTTTACAGCTGGAACTTTCCATCCAAATAATACCAAAGCTCTTTATACACAAGAATGATTAAGGATGAGAAATATGCCCATTACATAGGTTCATTATTTGCTTATAGCTCAAATTTGGAAAAGCATGTAAGCACTCCAGGAGGGGGGGCCAAGGTAATATTTCATCATGGCAAGACTGAGAGGACTCCCAGGACCTCCTCAGGCTGCCTTTGGGTTATCCAAGGGCTACACATAGGGCAGACCCTCCTCAGCAGCCAGACTGCTGGCACATTTTGCCAATGAATCTCATCCAAAAGACATGCCAGACAGACAACTCCTCCCACGTTCAAGCAGGGAAGCATGGGTGGCTTCCTCTTGCCTAGTGCAGCACTGAAGGCATAGGCAGCATCAGGAAGGCTGATGTCATGTGCTGTCTCCTGCCTAAGTGGACCTTGATGAAATTACCCCTTAGGCCTCAGTAAAAAATTGAGTAGCCTATGTAAATTCAAAGAGGAAAGCGTAGAAGTAATTCCATCTTCATGCAAATTTCCTACCTCCCTTTCCTGCCTCAAGGCAAACAACCAAACGCAACGAAAGGAAATATAAAAGTCACGCAAGAAGCTTCAAATGGCCTTGACTTTCTTCATGCAAGTATCTCTATCTTCTCTTTGTTTCATTACTTCTGATTTCTGACATGAAGCTCATACAAATGAGGGGCAGAAACAGAGAAAAGACACCACCATCAAGTATCCAGGAGCACTCAGACTGGACTTAAAACAACCAAACTCACACGTAAGACCCCAACTCAAAAGAACCTTCACAAAGTATTTTATTGGCATATGCTTATGTCCTGGGTGTGCACACATGAACCATGGAGGACACTAAAAATTTCCATGACATTTTGCAGAACCATATTATCTTGTGTTTGCCTTGATCCATACACAGGAGGTGCAAGATGCAGCATGCAAAGCTGTCCTCCCACGCCTTATGGCAGATCCCAGCTCTGAGAGGCTTCACAGCACGTCTGGGTGGCACCACCAACCCATACAGAGGGTTTCACACAACTGGAGGGCAAGATCAACCAGGCACCTGCCGGAGAAGGCTTCTGCAAATTTGCACTGACTAAAAAGGCATTTGCTTTTCATTAGAACCAACCTCATCTTCCACAAACTTCAGCAGTTCCCTCACTGAGCTGTGCTGCACCCTTAGTGAATTGGCCCCCGAGGATTTGATCCTAAATGTAGCACAGCCTTTCAATCAAATTCCCCTTATGTGCTGAACCAGAAGCTTGCCAAGCAGTAGGAACACTGAAGCACTAAATAAAGAACATTTTCAGCAGTCAAGGCCAAGGTTAAAAGCATAAGGAATGTGAAGAGTTGTTTTTGTAGTGCATTTATTGTACAGGCGAAGTAATAAACCATTTGCATTTGAAGGATCTATAGCATGATGTAGATTAGTACTGCTTCTGTTGATTTATTTTTTTTATATAACTTTTTTAACACAGGGAACCTCACTGTTATCTTTTACAGGGCTTTGCACATACTCTTTCAGTCATTGTGGCATTTCGGTGAAGGCTGTTGTTGTATGCTTCCAGTGGTTCCAGCATTCCTTCAGAAAGGAAGTGAATCAACTGTCTTTTTACACTAATATTTTTGGAGTATCATTTCCTTAATACACTACTTTAAAAAAAAAAAACAAAACCCAACAAAAAGGATTGGCTTTTTAGACCAGGCTGAACAAGGTTTCCCTTTTTTGTGGATACAAGCATACACAGGCTCTGGTACAGTCACTCAGAAGCAGAAGGGTCTATCTGCAGATGTCTGCATACCTGGGGTTCCACTAGCAACTACTCAGGCTTGCAAATTAAAAACCTGTCTAAAAATCTGACACTATTCGCGCACTCAAATGCTTTTAAGAATATGGGTTTGATCCAAAAGTCCATTAAGGCAAATGGAAAGATGAATTGATTTTCCACTGACTTTGTATTAGATGCTAAACTTGCAGCCAGGTCTAAAGACCATCTCATTCCCTCAGCGTTTAAACCAAACCTATTCAAAGCCTCAATTTACAAACCCTGGCATTATAATGGGGCATTCAAATGCTGCTAGCAGATTCCCAAAATTAGCTCTTTGGTCTGTAAAATATGCGTTAAGCATACCTTGGTGCCAATATAAACATCCAGCTGCAGGGATTTCTAAAAAAATCTCATTATAATTGGGCTCAACAAAAATAGGTTACCACTTGTGACTATTAAAGTGTGAGGGAACCAGAGGAGTGAATGAGAAGGCAAAGCTGAGTGACCTCACTCAAATTCCTCTCTATCTGCTGCTTTTTGCTTGCAAAGCCGAGTGACCTCACTCAAATTCCTCTCTATCTGCTGCTTTTTGCTTGCAAAGCCGAGTGACCTCACTCAAATTCCTCTCTATCTGCTGCTTTTTGCTTGCAAAGCCTGCCTGGCAAGGTGTTGATGGCTGACAGCTTTCCAGAAGACAAGGCACAATAAGATGGGAAATTACTGGCAGTCAGGAAAATCGTTAAGGTATGCAACAGGTGATCAAGAATCTGGCACTCTGAAACCAGGAAAAGATTAAAAGATGCTTCACAAGGTGACAAATGGTACTGAGAGATAGGAAAGTGTATGTATTTAAAATTAGAGTACTTGAGCAGAGCAGCTGCTGAGTTGCTTGTGGCTTACAAAGCTGCAAAGTCTCAAAGGCTTCCTTCCACAGGAGGACTGACTCAAAGGCCAGGCAGTCAAGCATCACCGTGGCAGCCCCTGTCCAGCCCAGGGGCTGGAACTGGATGGTCTTGAATGTCCCTTCCAACCCTGGCCACTGCATGATTCTATCAGTCTAACCTAAAACGTTTATCTGCTCCCCAAAACAGCAGTGTGAGTTTGAGCCCTCTGCCCAATTGCAATGTCGAGGCATGTGCTCTTTGAGGCAAATGCCACTTCAATGGGAAGAACCTGAAAAGATATGGAAAGCAAAAGACTTAGAGGCAAAGAAGAGCCACTAAGTTTTCCACCTTACAAAAAACATAAAGCATACATTAAAATTTACAGTTTATAAACAGCATGAAATCTCTCTACCAAAACCGCTTTGGTAGAGCCAAAACTGCTCTACCTCTTCCTGTAGCCTTTTCTAAATACACAAAAATCAAAATTTAATGAAAGTCCGAGGCTGCCAAGTTTCCAAACTTGAGCAAACAATACCAGGTCAAGAGACCATCCGATCCTAAACACTCCTATTCCTCCTCTCCCTAAGAGGTCCTGTGTAACAAAAACCTACTCTTTATTTAAGAATGTCAGGGATAGCTCTCCTCCATCAGCACATCACTAAGGACTTTCATGAGATACTTCCTAATCAGCTCTGTGTTTATCACCAGCCATTGCTGTCTCAAGGAGTCAGCATGTGCTGTGAGCTGCAGAAAGAAGTCAGTGCTGGAGCGCTGAATGGAGCCTTTAAAACGCTGTTGATTGCAGTAGGAGATGGAGACAGACTCCCTGATTATGGAATTCATTCCCTGAGAGTGCACAATACACTGTCTGTGCCGGGAGCTGTGCCTCGCATTCACTGTTAGACCCTTCTCAGCATGAGAAAACAGGGACTCATCTTCAGGTGGTGTTTCCAGACACACCTGGATCTCACTTCTATTTTCTGCAGTGTGTTGTGAACCAGGTGCTGAAAAAAATCCTTTAAAAAAGTGTTTGACGTAAGATAGCAAAGCAAAGAAGCCGGCATCCCTCTGTGCTGGGATTATGGGCCCTGGTGGGCAGAGCTCTGAAGAAGAAAAATGCCATAATGACATCTTCACTACTGTTTCATATCAAACATTCCCCCCAGCTGATGGTGTTTTTCAATTTACTAATGGAGACAGGGGGAAAAAACCCTGTTCTGAGTGGAAGAGAAATCTCAGTCTCTTTTCGCTCTCTCGCATCCTCTATATCCCCCTTGGAACAAATTACATGGAAATATTCAAATACTTTTGTATTGATACTGGGAAGTGAGAAGATACGTCAGAGAGGGCCTTTGCCAGGCAGAAATCCCAAAAGACAGATGACTAGCAAATGCTTACATCCTGCTGACATCCCCCTCTGATAATTTTTACAGCATGTTGCTGAATGCATGAGGAGGATACGATGCCTGCTGTTCTGCTCAGCTCTCCCTGTTAACACATCTGCACCAGTGCTGCACTTTTTCATGCACTGGGTGACCAAAAATCGCCAAGGACAGTAGGACTGGAACAGACTAATGCTACTACTTTCCGCAGCATCCAGCAGCTTAACTACACGCTCCCCCCACAGTGTTCTCCATCTCCTTTAACAGACCCTTTCTCACACACCAAAGGGGCAACTTTCAAGGCTTTGCATGAGCAATTTGGATACCCAGCAATTCATTTCAGAAGGCGCCTGGCATACCCTGTTGAAATTTGTTTTGTCAGAATATAGTTTTCTCTTCCCCACATACATTACAGCTGTTCTGGATGATCTCAGTTATGGGTATATCTACAACACATTTTCTGCTGCCAGGCAGAATAAATTGACCAGCTCTGTGATTGACTATTACCATCATCCAAATGTGAAGTTGCTGCACGGATCACAGTGCTGTGCTTTACTTGCTATACATATTTTCCCTTCTAGGGCTGAAAACATGAAGGCTTGCAAACATGCAGCTCTGTCATTCACTGTCTGACTGCTGTGTTGGGCTGAGGATTTTCAGTTGGCTCTTTTTTTTAACAAAACCCCAAACATTACTGATGAAAACTGAAATACCTTTGCAAAAATTTATTTTCAGTCAGAAAGCCATTTTTCCCTAAACGTAGAGGTGGCCTGAGTGATAACAGTATAATAAAGAACCAAGTAGGGATCTAAATGCCATACCTGCTTCAGTGCATAAATCACCATTAAACTGTGCTAGTTCGGGGGAAATTGGTTTTAACAGCACATTTCAGCATAGACATAATAAAAAAGGATATTTTTCCACCCCTGTTAGGCTGTGCAGGTTGAAGAGGGATTTGGAGTTTCATCCAGGAGACTCTGCTTTCTCCTTTAGGCTGTGGGATAAACAAGCAGCCACACGTTTCAGTGCTATCATGTATGGCAGGGGTGGTCTTGCAATTATCACAAAACCCTTAACTCTGGTGAGTCCCAGAGTACTTTAGGTACAAACAATAGATACAAAAGAAGGAGAATCACTTGATGAATCCAAATCTAGGCTTAAGACTGAGGTCTGAACTTCCCAGCTGCTTTGTATGCAGGTATTCACTCTGCAGTCACACAACCCAGACACAGGAGATACCGTTACAGGGCACAGGCTCCAACTTAGGCTCATTTGCAGACACCCTTGTCTTTTCCCTTTGCCTCCCGAGGTATCCCACAGAGGATGAGACCATGAGAGCTGTCTTTATCCCTTGCAGAGTTCTAATCAGATGTCAAAGTAGGAAAGAAAATAATTAAAATATTTTTAGTTAAATTAATGCAAAATTCATTTTTCTTCACTTAGAAGATTCCTAACTATGACACACTAGAACAGTTTTGAGATTTTTTTTTTTAAAGAGTATTTCAACAATGCAAGCATTTGAAAAAACTGGATTTTTTAAATCCAATTTGTCATTTGTCATGGTGGCTTAATGACATGAACAGTTCTCATAAGCTTGTTGCAGTGCAGTCTCCTAAGATGCTGGAATACATTATCAATAACAAATCTGTCTAGGTCTGGCAAGGAAAAAACACACATCAAAACAATACATCTGTATGTCAGTTTCCCAACATAATTTTCTGAAAAACAAACAGTCCAGGAAGCTAGACAGTACAAACTAGAAATGCAGTTTCTGAATATTCTGAAAGCTTCTAGAGAAAATAGAATTTCACGTCCAGACCTTCAGCTTGCATCCATCATTCTCCCAAATAACTGAGATATTCTCCAAGTGAACCTCCAGCACTTCCACTGTCAGCAGCAGACAATCCATGTGTAGGACTGTCCTGGTTACTTCAAACACGTGCACCGTCTTGCATTAGGATCTTAAGTCCACCCCTGAAGCTCACAATAATTATTTCTATTGACATTAATGGGGTTTTAAGTCAAGCCCTGCTTCTAACCATCAGCTGCATATTAACTGTTTAATACTTTAAGTGTCTGATTTTGCAAAGTGCCAGCAATCTCTAGAGAGGTGTGCATGACTCTTTGCTTGTCTCTTTATTCTTCAACAACTGCATCACATACAAAAGCATGTCTTAAAAGAAATAATATATTAATAACAGAACTCGTGTGCCTTATCAGCCTCCTAAGCTTTTATGTTCCAAGAAACATTCAACTAAACCCAGTGGGCTTAATACTGAAGGCTTTAAACAAGCCCAACTCCCTCTCAAATCCACAGCTAAGTAGCACCCGGCCTACAGTGAACAGATCATGAATTAAAGATTATTCTTCAGGAAAGCAACAGATGAGTCAACTTTCCTAGTAATTTAGGGTGTTCCTTCAGAAAAGGCTGCTGTCATGTATGGAAATGACACTGAATGGGAAAATGGCTTTCAGAGAACTCTCAGGAAATTGCTATTGAAAATCCTCAGCAGATTGCACTCAAGTCAACATCTACCTACAGCTAAGAAAGGGCTCATCTCTGCGAAGATATCCAACAAGACTGTTTTTCCAGATTTCATTGAGCAGAGCTACAACACGGCTCTGCTGAAAGATGGAAAAGCCAAGGCCAGCCCTGGTGGGTACTGAGCTCAGCCTTGTTACTGTGGTATAGTCCTTGTGGCCAGAGTTACTGGGGACATGGCAAGGGACACATTAAAGACAGGCTAGCTCCCATTCAACCACACTTCAGTGGACACTTCAGTGTGTCCCTCTGATCAGCTGGACAGGTCTGTCACTGCCATCACAGCTCCAGCCATCATTCGTACAGAAAATATTAGGACAACTATTCAATCTACCAAAATCGTTACTGTTTGCCATACAGACACATCAAAAAGCCATCAGCTGGTCTCTCTCAGCTTTTAAGGGATCATCTTTACAAAATTCAGAATGCCAAATAATGCTGCCAGTTAAGAGCTGCAGTCAAGCAGTCCCCTCTAGAAGGTTAACAGAAAGAAACTCTACTCAGGTACCTAATACATCGAGAAGAGCAAGTATTGGTCCAAGTTTTTAACCAGTCTCCTTACCAGAAGCTACATAATGGTTCTTTACTTTTCAATTCTTTTTTTTTTTTTGCCTGAAAATGGTGAGATGAGCATGGCCCTGGGACAGACACCACCTACACCTCTGCACAGCACTGTGCAGCAAAGGCACAGGCACCAAGCTCCGCTTCTGCCTGAACACAGTAACAAGAGGTGCCACATTCTTCTCCACTGCCAGATGTGGCATTTGTTGCCAGCGACTCTAATTATGTTTCCAGACATAGAAAACCACTAACAGATTTGTTTAGAAGTTAGTAGGGATATTCACACTGTAATTTAATAGAAAGACAACTACTGCATTTTCTCACTGCACAGAGTACACCTTGCCTCTCCGCACCGTGTATCTACTAAGCTACCTTCAAATAAATTTCATTTATTATGCCTTCATACAAATCCCATTACTTGCTCAACAAACAGTTTTGTTTTCCTGTCTGGGCAACCCTCCAAACACAGGCTGCTGTGTATGCTTTTGTAATTACTGATACACCCTATAAGAAACGATGACATGTTTCTGACAGACTAATTAAAGGCGAAGAACAGCCTTCCTGAGACCTTGATTCAATTGTTATTCTCTTCTTGGCTTCGCCTGCGATCTCCACCAAGCGATGTAATCTCTCTACGCTTCATTTCCTCACCTGTAAAACAGCGATGGGAACCTCTCATCTGCATCACCTACTTACGAGATGAGATCTTCGTAAAACGCGCCACGTTTTCAACCAACTCCCATAATATATGTGTGGTTTAACAAAGACACGGGGCAAGCCCAAGCCTACTGCATTTTGGTCCCACTTAAGGCCCTAAATGGAATCCCAAAGGCTGTCAGGCCCCATGGGCACTGCTGCCGCTCCCCTGCCTGGGAGGGTGCCAGCAACCAGGGAATGACTGCAAACCGCAGCTTTGGAGGCTCCTAAACAAGTGTTTAAATGCATGACTGGAAACCTAGAAACAACTTCTTCTTCAAGTCTGTGTTTTAGACTAAATCATAGATTTTCCGCAGCTCAGCTGTCATCTGGTTTTCTTGCACAGTAACACTGAGAGGCAATAACTGCTATCCTCACTGGGAGATCCGGGAGGGAAAAGAGGAGGGATTTTAAAACCTCATTACCGAAATTCCTCTGGATTTTGGAATATCTTTGTGCAAATTAAAAGGAAACAGCTGTCGTTTGAAATCAAACGTCATGTGGACTTGCATAAAATATTTCATGCAAATATAAAGTTTGGAGGAACCGTTAAAGTTGAAATATCAAAGTTGCCTCCAACACCACTTGTCTCAGTTAACCAGAGCTTTATTGCTGATCCATCAGAGCAACACAGCTTTTCTTAGCACAATTTTTACCCAATTTGCACCTTTTAAGCCCTATTGTACATGCATAATATTAACAATAATTATAATTATTATAATTGGGCGGACAGATAATGCTATTCAATTCCAGAACTAGAAGAAAGAACTTATCTTCTCAGAAGTAGCAGGAGATAGGCAAATATTAACATAAAAGCAGAGGTCAAATTCTATATCAACTGTCATGTGGAGAAGCATTCAGAGCTATTATGTCTATTTGATCAGCTAAGTATATGACCTTTTGTTCTTAATACTTTTATCATCCATCTGAATATGCTGGCAATGTTTGCCTGATATAACTTTCTTTGTTTTGCAGGGATTGATTGTGCTAAAGAAGGGTTAATGCATACAAGCTAGGCTGGTAGGTCTAATTTTCTCTGTTCTCTCTTAAGGTGTAGAGGAGATGAAGATTGCTGTTGATAGAGAGCAGAAATTGAAATAAGATGAGGCAAATGAGAACAGTGACATTATACAGGCTAAATGCTGTCTAGAGATCTGTATGTTAATCTAAGCTTTATTAAGAGGTAGACTAAGTGAAACCCCACAAAGTGGGGTCCTGACTTAAAAGGATGATTTTTTCTGAAAGAGATTAAGACACCAAAAGAAAAAAATATTTCTTTATCCAATACAGTATTTTGTGCTTTTATCAACTATTTTTATATTTGTATTTTTAGGAATTTTATAACAATTTGGCAAATATAACCATGTAGTATGGTATCTGGACAACACAAAGACCAGACAAATCAGAGACTATGTGGAGCACATTTGGAAGAGCTTTTGCAGCTCCTAATAAGCCAAAGGGGAGGTACATTCAGTGATGGTGTTTCCAAACAGGATATCCATAATCCTGACAAATGGAGAGTCAGGAGTCCCCTGGAGCAACCCAGAGACCGTGTTGTGGCAGGTAAAGCACTCCAGCCACAATGAGCTGCTACCCTGAGCCTTGCCTAAGATGGGTTTTTTCCTTCCTCAAGCTGTCTTTTTTTCCCCCTACACTTCAAGCCTGAATAATACCAACTTACTCTGCCCATCTTCAACCAGGTGCAGCCTCACTGCCTTCAGCTACAGCCTGAGTGAGGAGCCTTCAGCATCAACGTCCCTTCCATGCAACCTGCCTGCTCCAAAGCTACGCCTGTGCTAATAACTGAAAACATTACCATCCTTCAGATAAATCCAGTCTCAAAAGGTATTTCTTTATGCTTTCCTAGCAGGCACTTTTCCCTCACCAACCTAAACAAAGCAGGAAAATATGGCAGGCTGTAAATTATTCCAGAGGGGACATGGAAGGAGTGCCTGTGCCACCCCAGCCTGGCAGACAGGTCTCCCCTCTTTGCTGTTGGAACTGCTGGAGGCATTAACAAGGAGAACATGACACAAATACAACAGCAAGAAATTTACTTTGTAGTCAAAGGTTCCCACCTCCTTAAACTTCCAGGCTGCCATGTACTGATGACAGATAATACAACATCAAACTTCACATCGGTGCCTTTAATACTTGCCTCTGGACAAGTCCACATTAGCCTAGTTTCTAGAGAAGCAGAAAACACAAGAGGTCCAATTTTGCTTTCCCAGAAATGCTTCCACTGACTTTACGAAGCCTGTAGAGCCCATGCAAAGGAGGACTAGCTCCGTTTCCATTAGAATATAAACTCGGTGTTCTAAAGAGAAACAATGTGCATATACAATAGGAAGAATTATATCCCTCCAGGCAATGTCTGCTTTTGCTGTAAAAATCTACTATCTTTGGGGCTTCTATTAACAGTCATGTTATTCCACCTGCATGTTTTTCTTAGTAACAGATTTATGTGAAGCTGATGATTTGAAAGGAGGACTCCAGTGAACAAGCACAATTTACATTAAGGTTTGTCATTAAATGTTATTGCCGTTTCCTTCAGAACACTGTATAGGTTACAAATACATTTTGCTTCAGTTGCTATGCTGACAAATGAATTTTCCTTTACACAAAACTGCCTAGGAGACAGCAAAGCATGATGTGCAGCTTCTGCACTTGTGCCTTCTGCACTGAAACTGCTCCAGGAGTTGACTCCTGCTGGTAAACACTGCAGTCTTGAGGCAGAGGGTACCAGCTGAGCCCCTTGGTAAATTTAGCACATATCACTACAAAGGAGATTTTGACCTCAACGGCCCCATTCTTCCACCTCTTTGCATACAAAACCCTGTTGGCCCAGTAGCATCAAGTGCTCTGCTGCACTGACAGAGGAAAGAGGGCACAAGAGGCAGAGGAGAGATAAAAGATTCTGTGACACTGTAATTTCTAGGGTGGAAACAGCAGACTTACCTGTAGCTACCACTGCAACTTTTTTATATTATGAAAGCTGAGTAGGAAGAAAGTGAACAAGCTGAAACACAATAGCTGCACGGAAGCGTGCTGATAAGAAAATGACTGGCATTTCTGGGGAAGATTACTGACATTTTCACCATGCCTATTTTGTCAATCTTGAAAAGGCCTAGCATGTAACAGGCATTTAATGAATCATGCAACACATCACCTTGTGAACTGAATGCAATCAAGATCAGGCAAATAGGGATAGATTTCAATGAACGTGTCATCAGAGATACCTTACTTGATGAAAGCATGCGTAGGTTCGTGTCAGAGCAGCATTGCAACTATCCCACTAAAGGGCACCGTGCAAAGGCTGATGAAGAAAATCAAATGTGAGGGGGAAGTGAAAGTCCTCTAAAGACAAAGTTAAAAATTAAACCTTTATGCAGCCAAAACTGTCCCTGTAGCTCCTCTCTAAGCAATGATCCTCATTTGCAAACTACACTTTTCAGTGTTTAATACTGTGACCACTTCAAATCCTGCCAACTCCAAGTCTGCTCAGTGCTACAGAAACTTACTCACTATGTTGGAGAGATTTCTAATGGTTAGAATTTTCTCCTTCTTAGCTGCAAATCTTAAAACTTAGGCAATGCCTAATAAGCCTAGAAAGCTTATTAGATAAGACATAACTTCATTAGGAAGGTTGCTAGCATACTGATCAAATCAGGAGACCAGAGGCAAATTCAGATGAAGGTTTCCATGAATTTAAGGATACTCAGTTGGCCTAATTTGTTCATTCTCTCTTAAGTAAGACTTCATTTATTTCAGTCTCTTAGATCAAAACCTTTTTTCTCTATGTGTTACAAACACCCCTTGCTTTATTTATAACACTGCATTAATAGCAAGCACCCAGAGCTGTTGAAACACATCTGCAGAAATATGCAAATTATTGCCCAGTGCAAAATGTGCCATTTTCAACCAAACCAGATATTTTATTTCCCCAGCACAGAACTGGAACAATTCTGGCCACGTGCAAAGGAAATCAGAACAGTCAGAAAAATGAAGTGCCGTTTCATCCCAAAGGGTGGTGAGGAATATGTGGGACAATCCGTAGTATAGTCTCTCTCACTGCTCAGCTATCAGGCAATAGGCTCGTAGCCTGTTTGGTCTCTCTGGTATAATTTTGTACAAATAATCAACATCTATTCAAGTGGAAATTAGATCTAAAATGCCTTAATTCCAAAAACTAGCATCCTAGTGCCGGAGAGGGACTTTTGACAAGGCCATGGACTAACTGAGCAAGGAGAAAATGGTTTTAACTGAAAGAGGGTAGCTTTGGACTAGATATAATTAATCTTTTTTTACAATGAGAGTGGTGAAACACTGGAACAGGTTGCCTAGAGAGGCTGTAGATGCCTCATTTTTGGAAGTGTTCAAGGCCAGGTTGTATTGGGCTCTGAGCAACCTGACCTTGTTGAAGATGTCCCTGCCCATGGCAGGGGGGCTCGACTAGGTGACCTTTAAAAGTCTCTTCCCACCCAAACTATTGTACAATTCTAAGTCACAGACCTGACCCTGTGTCCTTCAGGCTGAGAAACATTAGCTACAATCACCAAGCTAACAAGTAAGGGAAACCCACCAGTAACTCTCCTTCTGCCAGTATTGTGAATCTAACCCTGAAAAACAGGCGCTGTTGGTAGATGCACCTGGTCTAGTGGAAGGTGTCCTGCCTATGGCAGGGGGTGGAACTAGATGATCTTTAAGGTGCCTTCCAACCCAAACCCATCTTTGACTCTATGAAGGTTAGGTGGCTGCTTTTAGCACACTGGAGTAATGATCTTAAAAAACTAAAGCTCAGTGCTCCAAGGGCAGCAGAGAGCACACCTGCACACTGGGCAAGACACTGAACCAGGATTAAAAGTGTCCACAGGAAAGCGAGAGGGTGCTGATTCATTGATGTTCACACAGTACTAGAGATCCTCTGATTGAAAGCTGTACAGAAGTACAGAGAATTATTAACTACCGAGACGCTAACTGTGAATTTATGAATAATGAAGAAAGCAGAGGAAGAACAACCACACAGTTCAGTTTCCCTAATCACTGCCTCTCCAACATTCACCCACACTGTCAGATTGGCAGTTGGCAACTGCAGCTAATATCTTATGTAAAAAGGACAGAGATTTAGTAATACAGCGTTCCCCATACAAGCCTCAATTTGGCAATTTATTCAAGTTCACTCTTGAAGCTCACACTTGACTATGAACTCTGCTGAATGAAGGCCTCAGCACCCAGCAGTGCATGAAGCCAGGGCAATGCAGAAGGCAGCAGAGCCCAGGAATTATGGTGGGGGGTGCAATAATCCTTAGAACACTGACCGAGAGCCTCACTCAGTACAGCCTGAAGAGCCTCACAGCTGAACAGCACCCTGGTGATGCCCAGCCCTTTGATGTATTGAAGAATACATTTAAATGTGCTCTGTGGTGCTAGAAGGTAGCAGGGCTTTCACTGCTGGTTTTCACCTGAGCCTTCCTTATATCACAATATTTATCTGTTGCATGCACCTAATCAGCTCGTGACATGTCACCAAGGCTCCTAACCTGGGAATGTGAGCAGGGGATTTTTAAACAGCAGTAATGGAGAGGTGTCTCACAAGTAGTCAACTCATCAAAAAAGGGTCAAAAGAGAGAGTTTAGGAAGCAGACAGCAGGAACAACACCTGGTAAATACAATTTTATCCTATGTAAGACTAAAAATTACTGCACTGAAAATTATTACACCAGAGGTTCAGAGGTTCCTTACCATTTGGTGGGGAGACTGGAACTATAAACCTTATTTATGACTGCAGTGGCTATAACAGACTTCTTATTTTAGGTTTTATTAATCCCTTCTTAGTCCCATGTTAACAGGCAGGAATCTCATCTTTGTTCCATTTTAAACTGATTTAGAATAGATGACTTACTGCACACTGCTCAAATGCAAGGGTATAGCTTAGAAGTCATTACTTACAGAAGCAGCTGCCAATGATAAAACAACTATTGTACTCCTGTGACAGGGGTTGACAGCATAATGCAATTTTTAGGAGTTCCATTTTGGGTTCGCTAGGATGTCTGCAATAACAAGGAAAAACAACCAAGCCAGAGAAATGGTATTCCGCCAGTGTTTTTCAAGGCTTTTATCAAAATATATAGAATTATCTATGAAGGACATGTTTTCTACATGAGCTTAGATATTAATTTATATGACTATCTACAGAGATCACTACTTATCAGATCACAGTGTCTCAATTGGCAGAAGCATTACATATTCCAAATTCAGGGAAATTCTATGTTGTTTTGGGTTTAGCCTTGAACTGGTAGTAAACGTTCAATTTTTTAATGGTGATCACTTTACATCAACTCAAATCATGAAACCACCATGAGGCTTTTACAGAAGCTAAAAATGACAATTTTCTTCCTTTGAAACATGACTTAGTTCTGAGAAGCATCAATGCAAATACAGCACCACTCTACTTCACAAACCTGCTTATTTATACACAATGCCAAGTGATTAAAAATACAGCCCAAGCTCCAACATCTGACTTCCTGCAGGATTTTACTGTTCACAACCCTTCAGAATCAGTCCTGATAAAAAAAGCCCAGCTTACACCCTATTTCTCCTTTTCCACCATCAATCCTATTGAGAACATTTCAGACTGAGACCATTATTGGCACACCAAAGACAAGGAGTTGAGCCAAGCTATTGCCCTCCACCTCTGAGACACTGGCAACGAGGGCAAAAATAGACTAAACTGGAAATTTTAGAGCCTGCACCAGCCTCCCTGTGGATTTTATTTGGGCCACTGAACCTTCTTTTTCTCATTACATTTGGGGGGGCGGGGGGAGGAATAGAAAAATTTTTCCTGTTTTCAGATCCCAGATAGAGCTTCAAAACGAGAAACTCAAAAAGCGCTTCCCAGCATCAGCTGAGAGCACAGGACCCGCATATTTAATGTTTTTGTGCAGCAGCTATTTTATGTCAGAATTGCACTTTGCAACTCTCCACGGTGCTAGCTGCCTGAAGCATTTACAGCAATCCCAGAAAACACACCTTCACCTCTGTCCTGCACCACAGCTCCAGAAACTGAGCACACGAGGGAAGCACAGGCTCCTCTCACGAGTATCCCATCCAAAGACCATTTAATTCAGTGGCCCTCTTACCTTATCAGTGGCAAGCAAAGGGTAGGCTTGGCTACATCAATACAGTGAATAAAATCAGCACCACCAAAAAATGGGGCTGAACAAAGACAAATGCCTGCTTTCAAATTGAAGATGTGCAGATCTTAAAAGGGTCTTTGATGACAAAGTGGTCCATCCCAGTCTTAAGGTTAAAAATGTAGATCTTATGTAAATCCCTGCAGCTCTCTATGTAAGATTTGAAGAAGTACAAATGATACACAGATGAAGTAGGAACGTGATGTACAAAGGACCTTGTGCAATACTCCAATCAAACCTTTAGTGCCGAGTGGCTGCTGAGTGAGGGAAAGGACACAGAAAGCAGATCAAGATCCAGTCAGATGATTCAGTCTGGTTAAAGGATCGATAAGCTCAGTAGCAAGAAAAACACATTAGCATTTCCTCACCAAACGTGACCCCTCAGAGCCTGCAGAGGCCAGGAGCAAACATTATCCCAGCGAGCCACTGCAGTGGGCTGCCTACAGCCAGGGTACTGGGAGCCACTGAGGAACAAAAGCAAAACCAGGAGACATCACTTTCTAAAACACAATTAGAAGAATTTAAACATTACTTGATGGAATGATGCACTGTTCCATGTAATTGCTTGTTTGATAAAGAGAAGGCAGTTACAGCTCACATTTTTAGCCTTGAATTATTGCCAAACTGAGTTATTTTGTGAGGTAGAACTGAATCAGCAGTTCACTTACAAAAATTAAGCCCTGGAGAATGTGAAACTGAAATATTTCTACTCATTAAAGAAGCTATTGGTGCTGATAGTCAGCATACAGACATAGTCCAGAAAGGTGGAATATTTATGTGTCCAAATCACTTTTCCTAAGATTCATTTGATATGCAAATTGGCTACTGCTTGACAGCATCTCTTAAATTTACCTCCCCTCCAGATTTATAGCCGTGTCCTAATCACCGCTTTCCACCGAAGGGCCACGGTGCTCCTACAACAGTACCTGACTGGGGCTCTCTGTATCACCCCTGTGAACCTTACTCTAAAATCAAGCAGTAAAGACAAAGGTTAGTTCTGCACCAGATAGAGTGTTAAAATTCAGGAGTCATTCAGTGGTGCATAGAAACAAACATCATGGTTGCAGTCCCACTTGCCATGGACACATGTTCTGATCCTCCAGACACAGCACTGCTTCACAGCCACAGAAAATGACTGCAAGGAACTGATGGCTGGATCCTGCTCTTCTCGCCTGTGTGCCTGTCCCAAGGGAACAGCAGCAGATGCTGTAACATACCTGATTTGTGGTTAAATCCACATCCGACAGTTCCACATCCTTCAGAAAACAAAAACATTCATGTCCATACATATGAGTAAATTACTTTTGGAACATACAGAATAAAATAATTTGGGACACTTTACATAGATAATAGTAGCAAGAGTAATTTACTCCACAAATAAAATTGTGTGTATTTCCCTCTACAGTGCAAATTCATTTCCCACTGGATAATATTAGCCTGACTTGGAATATGTGCAAATTTTAGTTGCAAGACAATTACATGTTTTGGAGCTGCTATTTCACAACTCATCAAAAGCAGAGACCAAAGCTTTTGATGCTTTTAAAGGCAGCATCTCATTCTTCCAAAGAGAATTACAACATCCCTTTAACTTTCAGAGACACTGAACCATCAAACTTCACTTTCAATTCTGTCACAGCTGAGAAAAAGCTGTGCGAAGTAATTTGTAAGAGTTTCTAAAATTTATTTTAATTTCTTCCCTGTCTCCTTGGAGCCTCTGTGACTACTGGAGAGTAGTTTTAGAAATGGAACATTACTGATGTAAGTCGAGAAAGATGCAAATTTGAGAGTAATCTTAAATCCATGCTAACAAGCCTTTATATCACACCTCAAGTGTGTACCTCTTTCTCTATCTGTTAAATGCTCAGCATCTTGGGAAGGATACATATTCACATGTATGCCCATCCATGCCATTATGACATTTAGAAATCAGAACTCGTGAGTTTAGAACAGACAGTAATGAAAAAAAAAAACAGATAAAAAGGAAAAAGTGTAAAGTGGCAGAAGCACATTATCCTTGGGAAAAATTTATGAGCATAAGTAAGACCAGATATATTTATTCTTGTAACTCTTCCATGCCGACCGACTGTCAGTACCCCAGCTTCATCCGGCCCTCAAGTGAAGGACGTGTCAGAAAAGGGAGTCCTGCCCAGCAGTGACTCGAGTCCAGAGCAGGACCTGCAGGGTCATGGACAGTTCCCTGGCCTCTCCCACCTCTGTCCCCAGTGGTCCCAGTTTGGTTGTGCTTCAAAGGTCACAGCTGAACGGGATCACAGGAGCAGATGCATATCTCAGAACGGCACACATCGCATTGGAATAATTGCATTTGTGGAAATTCCTTTCCAGTGCTATTTTTAATACCCAGTATTAAACATACTTATGGATATTTCCATTTCCAGCACAGTTATTACTATTCAATTGCCATTAATGTAAATGGCCAGTGCTGGTTAATGCCAAGCCATGTGATGAAATTATTTCCTTTCCCATCTGGGTTCCTGTAGTCTTAAATAAATAAAAAAAGACACTGTTGAGATCATAGCTGAAACTTTCATCCTGATCCCCACCAACAACACAAAATTTTGGAAAAAATCTCAGTTTGTAGGATAAAGTGCATCACAGGCATTATCCTCTCTATCCTACCTAATGCGTAGTGGATAATACTACAGTTAAAAATATTAATGAAAAATGACTAATGGTAACTAAATGATTCACTTAACTTGGCTCCCTCTGTAATGTATTCTTCATATGACAAGCATTTATTAGCTCTCACTGATGACTCCACAGACACCCTGCTATGCACAGAGTGCCTGTCTACACATTAAAACTTAATGCACAGAGCAAGAATTATTGATGTTAGCTCTGTTCTAAAAGGGCATATCAGCAGGACTTTTTTTTCCCTGCCACGGCTTCATTTTCCCTAGCTACTGAATAATCACGGATTTTAAATTTTACTAGACACTAGTGGTCAAAAAACCTCATAATTTCACCACAATCTTATTTTTCCCCACAACTGCTGTCTTTTTGTGTGAGGTTTTTGGGGTTTTTTACAGACCTATTAAAATAAGTACACATGTGATGTTCCAAGATAAAAAAATGAGCTTGGGAATCCTTGTTCTTGCACATTGTGTGCTATCTGTATGCCTGGGGAAGCAGCGAGTCTTAATGGACCTTATGTTTTCCTCGGGATTTCAGCACTTGCAAGAACAGTCAAAGGCTGATAATTAATGGAGCCAAACACTGCATGAAGTTGAACACTGCCTTGAACACGAACACACAGTTGTCTTCACTTAATTGAATGTATTTATAAGCTCTGACTGAGCAGGAGCTGAGTGCTTTGCTTCAGCACTGATCTGACCAAGCATCTCATGTGCCAATGTAACAACCAGGCCTTCTCCACCCTGGGTGCTGCTGATTGCCCTAAATCCCAGGCCCAGCTTCTAACACTGCTGGGAGCCCACCAAGACTGATGTTAATGAATGGTTTAACTGCCTTCCAGAGTCCCTGAGTGAGATTTTCAAGTGTCTACATCCTACACACTTGGGAATCTCAGGAAACCCATGGTATCTCAGTCTTTTGGGAAAACCAACACCAAGTGACTCTCTAATTGCCTAATTATCTTAAAACCAATAAACGTTCCCCTTCTTCCTGAGCCAAACAGACCTCAGGCATGATACACAGCTTTTTAATGGTGCTTGGCCATCACTGCAGGAGATCCTCTGGTCCCTTGGGTCTGTTTAGCTCTCTTTGGTGCAGCACAGCAGCAGTTGCTGAGTGCCAGCACACGCAGGGTCGGGATGGAGCCCTGGAGAGCCCATGTTTGCTGCTAGGGAAGGTGGGGGGGTCACCATTTCTCTTCATACCATAGACAGCTGGACCACAGAGCAGCACTTCCTGCAGCTGGACAGATCCTGCCTGGAAAGATGTGGCTGGAACCTGTCCAAAAGCAAACCTCAGTCAGACACGTCTGGATTTTGCTGCAGCCTTGCAAAGGACCTACAAGAAGGCATCCAGCTGTGGCTGCTTCAGGCCAACCCTCCTCTGCCCTGAGCCTGGTGTAAGCCTTATGCCAGTGGGAAGTGAGCAGAGTGGATGCACAACGATACTGCTTAGATTTGGCAGACTAAGGCACCTGGGCTGCAGTCCTTCCCTGCTCAAGGAACTTCATAAAGCCTCCACAGCAAATGGAAAAAAAATAAAATAAGCCTCCAAGTTGAGTAGTTGAAGTGCTCCCTCCTTTTCCTTTCCTCTGAGTGGAGACAGAAGAGGAAGCACTTTCTAAAGCGCTTGAGTGCTTGTCCCCAGTATTTAACCACCAGAAACCTGAATGAATCACACACTTTTCTAATTGCAGTAACCAGGCTGGAAACAGACTTCAACCTAAACCACACAAGTTCTTACCCTAAGCCTAAATATAATTCCCATTAACACTCTGTGCTACACTGCCTTAATATAAATGGCAACTTAGACTAGATACAGTAAGGGCCTACGATCTTTTAGCTATGTTTCAACAAAAGAGAGGTCAATAGGCTATTTACCATAATCTATTTTTAGGTTTCATGAAACTACAAGAATAAGAAATAAATCAAGCTTGGCCTTTATGATCAGGAAAGAATGGCTTTCTGTGCATTTTTTGTTTAAAAATAGCTGATACTGAAGGAAATGGAATGATTTGTTAAATGGATATGTTTGATAAGGGAATATTAATGCATTTTCCAATAATAAAAGTGAAGAATGCTGTTCCAGATAGACATCCCTTTTCATTTTTACTGCACAGACAGTGCTTGATTACAGTTTAGGGAAATGAACTGAAAGAACAGATGTACTATTTTTTTTGATGGGTAGTCAGAAGGGTATTTTACGGAATCTGAGAAGAGTTGGAAGGCAGATGATTCAAAGGCTAATCGAAGAATGATATTTGAACAGGTTACATTTGTGCCCTCGGGCATTAAACATAGGAGACTTTTAAATTTCTCAACATGGGAGTTCGCATGGCTGAAAAGCAAATGAACACAAGTAATCATTTTGTTTCAGAGACATGCAGGAACTTCTGGTTAGCAAAAAGGGAATTTTCCACAATACTGGGAAATAGCAACATTTTATCTGAAGTTATTTAGAATAAGCCAGATGTTAGTCAGCTTAATATTCATCAACATCTGTTGTGTCATAGTATCATATTTTCACTAGTTTCAGAACGGAGATCAAAAACATTTCAGGGTAACGCAGGCAATAGCCAGAAGGTGCAGAAGCAGCCCCAGGTGCAGGACTCTGGCTCTGTGGCATTGGGACTGAGATGCAGAGGTCCTCTGCAGCCTGCTGGGGCACAGACCACAGCTGGCCCTTGCCTCTGGGGGCTGAGGCTGCTGGTGAAAGCTGTCAGGCAGGCAGCAATGCTCCCCGCGCCGCACTGGAGCAGAGCTACGCAAAGCACGAGAGCCTCTGCCCCTACTCCTGCTGCAAGCGGGGACTCCCTTGTCAGGGCATAAGGGATATTCAGAGTAGGGACAGCACTTTATTCAAGATACATGTTTGGTGTCAATTTTAATATCAGATTTCAGAAAACAGCAACAACAAAAAAAACCTTTCTAAGGGTTTCAGCCCTCACTTATGTGTGCCCTGAACAGCAGGGCAGTCTCTTTAAAACCCCTCCAGGTCTGACACTCCCATATCCTGCTTAACAACAGAGCCCACATTAATCCTTTTCTATGAAAACCAGATATATCAATTAGCGAATTTCAGTGCAGCACACACCCTACCTCCACATCATTGACACGTTAGTGCATCATGATTAATGTTGTGCATTTCATGCCAATTGAATTCCTAATGATTAGCCACTTAATTCTGAGCTGAAACAATTACTCTTCCCATTGAGAAATACTTGTTTCAGCTCAAAGCTCAGCAGCTGGAGTACAGAAAAGCCATCTATAGCCAGTCATGCAAATATATCTTGTGGAATCAAAATGCAGGTTTACTAATGCGTATTTTGTATGCACAATGGAGCACTGGGCATACAAAACCATCCCTTTTCAAGACTGGTACAAAATCTGTTGGCAGGACTGAGCACATCCCTAATTCATAGACTTCAGCAGCAGCTGAGGCCTGCACACACTCATGTTCGTATTTGTGCATGAGAAAGCAGCTTGCCCTTGGTCCATAAAGGCCCCCACACAAACACTGGTTCTCCCTGAAGTCTTTTAGATGAACATTTCACACTCAGTATATATTGGTGGAGGCTGCAGTGACAAAGATATATGTCAGAAAAATCAAACAGGTACATTTTGATTTAGATAATTATAGAAAGGAGCAAATACTTGGCTTGCCTTCAAGTAAGGGAGGAATTTAAGAGGTACATCACATGGCAGCTGTGCAGTTTTGGTAGATGCACAATTTAACTTGTAACCAGTAATTACACTTGTCATTTTTTATGATCAAAACACTATGCAGACAATAATTATACCACCAATGTGCCCTTGAGAAACAGATAAACAGGCATAACTGCTACAGGCATTACAAATGTATCAGAGACATAGCGGTCTGATGACAAAAAGCCACCGATGGCAGATCTAGTATTAGGATGTATGGTGTGCTGATGGTGCAAACCAGCCCGGGCATTGGCTGAACACCCTGCAGCACAACAGGACCAAGAACTACACCTTGCCAGGCCACTGCTGCTGCGACTTGATGTGGTGCTGATCACTGCATCATCATTTAGATGGTGATTCAAGGCAAGCATTAACGCTGCCACGCTCGGAGACACGGGCTGCAGTACCCAGGGCTGAGTACCACTGAACAGACGGGAGTTCTCCGGGAACAGTTGCTCAGTGTAGTATTTATAACACAATCTGAGCTGCTAACAATGTGAGTGGAGCATTTCCCTAAGTCTCTGAAACTAAGGGACTGTCCCCAAGGCAAACTAAGCCATGGGGGAGTCTTTCTGCTGATTTCAGCAGCCACTGAATGAGACTCCTCTTACGTGTGATACAACAGGCTGCTCTGACATCTCCAAAAAGATCTCTGTTGACTTTCAAAATACATCAGACCATTTCATCACCTACACACTGACCCACCACATTTAGATTTCTTATTCCATGTGGACTTGTAGCTTTGCTGTGAAACACACTCTAGCACTTCACTGTGTAAGGGATCCGAGGCTGAAGTGTGTGACAGTGAGGATTCACAAGGGAGTGAGTTCTTCCTCTGTGGTGTCCAGGAGATGTTACTTAGCGGAAAGTCAAAAACCGTTTCTCAGAATTAATTTTGCAAAATAAAGCAACAGTAGCTGGTAAGCGTAATAGATACAAAACTCTCAATTTCTAAATCAATGCACTTTCAGTGCCTGCAACTGCAGACTGAGCCCTTGCCTCTAGTTTCATCCCTGCTTGGCCTCCGCAATTAACCCTCTGTGCCCCATTTCTCCAAGACAGAAAGTGAAGAAACCACAGTCCTATATAACTATATTTTCTAAAGATATACACACTGGCCAAGCCCAGTTGCATTCAGATTTCCTTCCTATCCCCTGTTCTTATGCCTCAGGCCTTTCTGATTTTTCAACATACTTTTAACAGAGCAAAAGAAATCACAACAGCAACCATCTGGTGGGGCCTGGTGAGTGACCCAAGTTAGTGACCACCCATAGTTCTGTGACAGGTCACCTGGAAACACACACCAATATCCACATACCCTGCACAAAGCCAATCTGCAAAAAACAAGAATCATTTCAATGTACAGCTCCAAAGACAGGAGCAGATCCAGCAGAGAAGGAAGCTTATTTGGGTTATTTTTGGATGCGGATAACAGATTGAATACAAGGATTTTTATCATGTTGGTACTTACACAAGAACAACTTGTTAGTGACAAGACAGATCTTGAACCCGCACTACTGCAGGAGAGCCTTTAATAACAGATGACAGTACTTTGCCAGTGGTGGGATAAAGAGATTCAGTGTCTTAGCGGATGATACCTTCTGTCTTACTTCTTTAGCCACAGATTTAATTACACCGATAATGTCATGAGAAGCAAAAATCAATTATTCATTAAACCTGCCTAAGAAATCATTCTTTTATCCCATGTATTTTGTTTCAAGATCATTTACACTTGGGTAAAAAGGCAGTTTTCTTCCTTCAGTGTCAATATTTTATATAGTAACTCACTTAACAGCCCAAGTGAAAATTGAAGAGGGTCTCTCAAAGGGGACTAGCACATGATACTCTGTGCAAGGCACGAAGGTGACGCTTGAAGATTCCACCGATCTTCCTGTGACGGATCAGTAGCTGTGTGATTCAGGGATCCAAAGCAGGATCTGGGAGAGATCTGTTACATCCCTTTTGAAAACAAACTCCTTTGATGCATTTACATCTCAGTGTCCCATGACTTCTTTAGAGGTTGTTGGAGGTGAAACCATAGGTCTTGCACTATCTGTTTTCTAGCTCCCTCCATTTTAATAAACACAAGATCTGGCCTGCCATTACTTTGGTGACACACTTCCATGTTCTTTTTACCAGCAAACAGATTTTTTTTTCTTTTACCTGGTTTGTTTTTGCACTAGTTGCCTAAAATAAACAAATAAACAAGAGTGTAATTTTCAGACAGAGAAGTGTCTCCTATTCATTTGTTCACTATGTGGCTCCACCACTTTCTGACAAAGCCATGACCATAAATCTGCACAGTAACTCATGTAAAAAATATACTCATTTTTGTAAGATAAAAGGTAGGAATGGGAGAGGGAGACTGAGCAGAGCTGAAGTCTGAGAAGGACTGAGGCTGAGAAGGAGACTTCAGGGCTGGAGGAAACAGCAGGAAGGAATGGAAAGAACAGAGAAGTAGGTCTTGGCAAGGAGACAACCCTACCGTCCTGCACACAGCTGCAAATTCAGCAGCAGTTTATTAACCCAAGTTTATATGAAGAAAAGAAGATAAAAACAGCTGCAGAGAGAGCAGCAGGATCACTCCTATCCCTGCAGTGAGACACCCTGCACAGAGTAACTGAGCCCCACAAGGCTGTTTGGGAGCTGGACGCGCTCGCTGTGTGTCGTGCTCCTCCACCACACCGTGAGTGCAGACCTGCCTCCGGTGTGACGTTTCCTACCAAATGTACACAGCCACGCATCTGTACATGCACACTGCACTGGTTTTCAGCGCTACCCCAAAGCCCCCAGAGTTCTTGCCAAAGTCCAAGCCCTACCTGGGCTAGAAACTGTGCAGAGACGGAGACAAAAGCATCTCTGCAGACTCCTGACTGTGCATCAGGCGGGGAGCTGAGCAGAGCGCCCATGTTCCTCAGACGAAGACTCAGATTAGCAGAAAATCATGCACAAATGAGAGCGTCCTAGAAGGGGTGAGAGAAGCCTACAGATGCAGGGCTTACCCCCATAGTGACAATGTGCTCCTGCCTGGACAATGCAGCGTGAAAGGATTTGTTTCCAGGCTGTAAATACATGGCATTTAAGAATAAGAAAGGACATGGATATGCTTTTGTAGGTCCAAAGCTATGGAAATAAAAGAACGAAAAAGCCTCTCCTGTGCTCAGAATAGTGATTTTTGGCTGTTACTTTATAGAGAGATGTCACTGGCAGAATGACAATCTCTTACAGAAAGAAACCAGTGCCTAATATTGCATAGCTCACCTTCCCCACAAGAACCTTCACTCAATTTACATTAGTTAAGACATTACACTTTTGGAGAAGTATCAGTGATTTCAGCTTCTCCTTACCACTTCAACTAAACATTTCTTTTCTCCTTCAGCTGAGCTTTTTATGAATATTTAATGTATCAAAAATGAACTGAAAGCTACCACTATGCATCTGCTCTCCAGATATTTCATCCATCTATTGTCAGCCAGGCTTAGGTCACAAAATATTACACTAACTATATTGCTATGTAAATACAACTCCTTCAATTACTATTTCATAAGCAAAATATATGCAAGGCAAAAGCCAAGCCTGACTTGAACAGATGAAACTGTCCTCTCCTAGCTATAGAGACGTCTTTGTTACTTGGGCTCCCGATGTCAATTCCCCACACCAGCTTGTATGTTCATCTTCTGTCCTCTAATTGAATTAATATTCACTTCCTCTTACTAATCCCCAGATGCTTGTCTGAAATGATCTACGACACAGCCCACATTTACAGGGAGAAGAGAAAAGATTTATATTAAGGCATGAATTTGATAGCTACAGAGGTTGCTAATTTGCTGTGCAGCCAGGCAATCTGACTGTGGGGACGTTGTGATTTTTTACTGTTCCTCTAAAACTTGGATGTAATGTTTTGCTTTTAGCCCCGTGCTGGACAACACTCAGAATACTGTTCGGATGTGATTTAAGGTTGAAAAGAAAGGCACACTCCTTCTTGGATTTTCCAGGCACCAGAAATACACATCAACTTCAGTGCACTGTAGATTTTCCAACTCTCTTTGGTTTGACTGTATTTACTATGTCACTACTGGGGGGGGGGAAAAAGGGGAAATCTTTTTGGCATAAGAACTTCAGTATTTTCCAGTGCAATAGAATGTGTGGAATGACGAAAAGACAGATAAAAAATTACTCACAAATACAGCTCCTTTCTGATCCCCTGGATGAGATCTTTTAACTTGAAGTTTGGCCTCTTTAGAGCTTAGGAGTTTTGCCATCAATTTTCAATAGATCGAGTTTCATTTTTCTCCAAAGGTTATAAATGGATAGAAGCATCTACACTGATAGCATGCTGGAAAACCTGGAATACAAAGCCATTCCTCCCTCCAAGGCAACTACACAAAAGCATCACTGTGAAGGAAGTAAAATTTTGTTTCCATTCTGCCCCCCATATTTTGCCATTGCCTCATGAAGATGGGGATGGTTCAAATACAAGATCCCATCCACACCAGAATATACAACTGCAACAAGTAAGTAAATGAACAATGACCTCCCTGAGTGGCCTCAGTGTGATAGGTACTATGTAATTTATAGGGGAAAAGAAGGCATACACAATACAAACACTTTTTTGTTGTGTTCAAATGCTGCATAGGTATTACCTTGTAAAAATACTTTTTTTCCTTTTCCTTTCCTCACCTGTTCCATATGAGTAGGAAGCAATGTCTGAAAACTAGTGACTAAAAGCAGTTTAAGTGTGCCTGGCTCAGGTCATGATTACTGAAACAACCAATCTTTCAGTCTGATGATTAAACAAACAAATGTAAGGACAACTCCAACAACCAGCAGTTGGGTGTTTCCCACGCATGAGGCACATGTTCTCTATTTGCAGGGCTTCCACTCCCAGTTCTGTCAGAGCACCCTGAACACTGGCAGGAATAGCCCAGGACCCTCCAGTCTGTACTTTGGATTCAGTGAACTGTTAATTACTGCTGTCACAAGGGCTTGATGTCACCAAACAAGATTGTCAGGACAAGGCAGAATTTTCTCCTTGTTTTACTAGATCAACAGACGAGCACACAAGGTCTTAAATCAGCTATGGTTTGTTATTCTATTATACCCTCAGATCATCATGACAAAGGCTTAATCAAGAGCCTGTCAGCCTGAAATCCTGCTCATTTCTTCTGTTTAGTTTCAGAACACATTACAGTATGCACAGGAGAGACTGAAGACACTCAGCGCACTGTGTCACCTGGATTCATGACCTGCCCAGTCTGGGATGCACAGTTGAATCACCTTGAGTCCATCACTGCCCACAAACACACCCCTGCGAGATTAACTCCAAGCCAATCCAAGTGTTTCCCAGCTACAAATGGAAGAACACAGCACAAACTCACAACTGCTTTCAGCCATCCCCAAACTGTGTATTTTCCAGCTGACCTTTCTGCTCAGCCTGGTCCTTAACCATGGGGAGCAGCCCCACTGGAGGGGAAGCTTGCTTTTCCAGGGCACTAAGTACAGATTGGACTGCAGCACCTGGCATGACCCACCTTACACTTCCCCACAAAGTTCAACTAAAAGAAAACTCCCTTAGAAAGCATCCTTAAATAATCCGTGCTTGATGTGATGATTTACACATTTGTACAAAAACTCTACACCCTGTCTCCCCATAGTACCATGAATTTCCTTAGTGCAGGAATCCCATAAGGCATGCTGGCTTCTGCAGCCACATCTTTCAAAGGGCAGTATTTTAATCTTGCTACATCTGTGGCATTCATAGAGAAACATTCCTGAATTTCTCTGCATAAACAAACAAGAAGATCATTGCACTTTTACTGAAGAAAGCTTTGGTAAGGTGCAGCTCATTACGTAATTTAGGTTAATTTATATTGTACAAAATGAAAAAGTGAATGAATAATACATATGGACATTACATACAATATCAATGGATATTACAGGCCATTTCATAGAACCTGAGGTTCTGCATCATTAGAACTGTCTGTTCTAATCAGCCAGTTAAGTCTGCAAAAATGGGACTTGGAGAATCTAATCTCTTGAAACTAACTGCAAATTTACCAACTTCTTCTCTCCTTCTCAAAATTAAAGTTTAAAGTAAGAATTACAAGTACCAGTAGACAGACTGTATGTCTGTACTCTCTGATTTTTGTAGTTACATCTATTGGGATACATTACGGTTCTTCAGGGGAGCGAGAGGTTACAGCTGGGCTCTCAGGATTTAAAGAGCTCATCTGGCCCTGTCACAAGTGGGCAACAACTCTGCTGCAGTTAAGAAACCTCTTCAATTAAAAAAAAAAAAAAACACAAAAAAAATAACTGAAATAAAGAAAAATATAAAAAAAAAAAAAAAAAAAAAAAAAACAAACACAAAACAACAAAAAAACCCCAAAAACAACACAGGGAAAAGACGGCAGATGTTTAACCAAAGACAGCTGCTTTCCTTCACACAATGAGAAAGCTGCCCCAAAACTACCAGCACCAGAAACAAGCAAGAGAGGCTACAGTTTATAAGGTCTAGGCTGAAAACACCGGGATACAGCGACTTAGCCAGTGATGCTGGATCACTTGGATGATTTCTGATGCTTTGAGCACAGACAGAAAGGACACATCCTGCACTGCTGGGACTGGGGGCAGAAATCTGTGCTCGTTAAACCTATTTGCAAACACTGACATCCTCTCACTGCCCTTTGCTTCCTCCAAACTGCCATATCCCCCTGAATTCTGAAGTATGATTACCCAGCTTTTCTGGCCCAAAACTTAAAAATGGGGCGGAAAAATGAGGAATTTCATGCAGAGGAAGAGGCAGGCAAGGTGTCCCATTTGGATATTACTGAGTTTGGAGCAAGCATTTGACTGAACCAACACAATATTCAGGTCTCCAGAGGTCTGATCTGGAGACAATTAAACACAAAAAGCCACTGAACGGCACCAGGTCAGAGTGCTGGAGTCCAGGTCTTCTCTCCACCCAACTGTCCAAGTGCATGTCTAACAGAAAGCCCACACATTGCATACATACAAGTCTTGAAAGCTATGTTATCCTCTTTCACCTCCAGCACATACAACCCTTTCGGTTTTGGCCATGTCTCTTGTATTATTAAACCTTTTCTCTCATACTTTATGCCTCCAGAAATCTTTTATAGTAAAACTCATATGCTCTCAAAATAATAAAATACAAATCAAGGACTGGAGAAACTAAAAAGAGGTGCTGCTTCTATTTCTATCTGGGAAATATGAGCTACTTTGAGTGAGATTGTATTTTCTTTCATTTCATGCAGGTAACAAGCCTTTTATTAAACACAGGTGCCCAAAAATTCATCCCAATGCACTGCAGGAACTTGAATGAGCATGTCCTGGGGATAATTCTAGCCTTCAGTGGTGGTAGTTACTGTACATACTTGTCTGATTAATTCCTCTTGACTTACAAAGGTATCCATCATGTCACAATGAATGATCTATGAAGCACACCATACCTGAAACCTTCCCCTCCCCAAGTCATTTCCTCAGCATCTAAAACCAGCTCTTATCATTTGTAATCAGTAATTAATAACAAAGCATTCTCAGTAGTGCAATTTTTCTGCTAAGGTTAATGTAATATTTCATCCCAGGCCAGCTGCTGTTTTATGACTTCCAAGCACGACAGTAAGTAATGTCTCTGCATAAGAAGTCATCCACAGAGTAAATCAATTATCTCCTCTTCCATCAGCAGGCATTTTGCTGCAGCAAATGAGGCTAATTGCATATGAAGTTGTTTACCAACAGGAGTAGGTACCTACAGTTTGGCATTGCACATCGACTGCTCTTCCTTGTGTCTCCATTCTGCACCTTTTCCATTAAGGAGTTTTTAATCTATGATCAATCAAATACTGTGATTATGAGCCATACTTACCACGCTGTTATCATCTGCACAGATCTGCCTACAAAGATCAGCATCAATCACACAACATATATTTTCAGTACTGGTAGAACTTTTGGGTCACTTCTTGCTCTCGAAAAGGACACATACATATTTATGACTCGGCTGCAAAGCATCAATAAATTCTAACATACTGTTCATTAGATAAACTGCACTATTTCTCATACTCGAAAGTTCACTTCCCAGGATAGCTACATGGCTGTCTCAAGGAAGAAATCTGAAACCCAGAACATATCTTTGTGAAAACTGGAGAAAAAAATAATAGATAGCACTGGTGTACAGTGCTGGCGTAATTTTCTTGCCTTACTGGAATTGGCAAATAATTTTGGAGATCTACCTTTTTTCTGCCCTTTTTGACTGATATAGTAATTGTCTGTCATCTCAGGCTTTTCTTGCATGATATAGCTGATGAAAACACAAGTCTGGCTCAGGAAGCTCCTGACCCACAGGTGGCTGTGCTCTGGAAGAGTGTCATGAGTTCTTTATCTTGCTTGTAGTCTGGTCGCTTGCTGCTGAAGACAAACCACCAGGTGAACTGGACCTTTCACCCTACTCAGTGACCTGCTCTTTGGTTCTTGTGTTTCTGAGAATGAGAAGCACTGAAACAAACTGCACAGTGCTCAGCACCTCAGGCTCACCAAGGACAGAAACACCAGGTCTTAAGCACTGGAACCTTTGACACAAAGTGCTGTGATGATGTGTACACAGAGCTCAGACCACAAAGCTCACCACAGACCTCTGTCCAGGTACAGATGCCAACAGAGTCATCCCAGGGAGTGGAAAGCAATCGAAGACAGGAAACTACCAGCCCAGGTGAGTGATGTGGGCTGAACGAGATTGGTATTTTCTGATGCTATCCAGGCAGTCTAAGCCACAGATAATCACAGGGCACCTCCCAAAAAGCAGCATTTATGGCCTGAGGTGACTGAGGATGTATAAATACTGCCTGCAAGGCAACAGTTCACTTACTTCCCTTCTCCTGGTAGGAAGGAGAGGAGGGGAGGAAAAAAATAGAAGTAATAAAAGAAATGGATCATTTTGGAATGACTGCACCAAACCAGTCTAACAAAATTTTGTAACACAAAGGCAAACACATGGTCTACAGCTCTGACTCGCCAGTTTGAGCAAATCACTACACATGGCTCCAGCTACACCAAAAGCAGACACCTAGAAATACCTCTCCTTGACAAAAAAGAAATGTGTTTGCAAAGGTAAGTAACACGGCAAACAGCGTGACTTTAACAAAACAGTCAGGTTGATTCACGAATTAAAGTTAGGCAATGTCAAACTAGAAACTGAAACAAACTCATCCTTGGATTTGGATCCTGACAGATACAGAACTTTATCTCTTCTCTGTTCCTCTCAGAAGTCTAGACAGACTAAGCAATGGCGCTACTTGTATTTAATGAGAATTAAAAGTTAATCCTGACAATTAGAAGACAAAAATCTAACCTTAAAGATGCAGTTACTTCCCATTCCTCTAACATTTGGTCTATTTTGATTTGCAACTCCTTGTAATTCAGTAGCACGCTCACTGCACCAAATAGTTCAGTGTTAACCGTGAAAGTGTGAGTAATGTTACCCAATTCTGAACTTCTGGAGACTTCAGCTCATGGGCTGACCCACAATTATCTGTTATTCTTGGAGCAGTGGGGCTGTACACAGCCATGTAAATTACAAGACATGGTTGTATATGTTGTCTTCTAAGAATATGTCTTGCAAGTGTTTTTTTACCCACATTCTTAGGTTCCTGGGGTTTCATACGCAAAAAAACCCCATCAAATCCACACAAGATAAAATGCAGCTTGCGTCACATTCCTGCAGGGCCCTTTGTCTGTGTTCAGTTACATCTATATTCTCTCCTGTGCTACTTGTTGTGTGTTTGAATCCTCTTTCTCTTTCCATTTATAATTATGTGGCTTTTCAATAAACTCATTAAATAAATGGTCCATTTCGGCCCTCAAAATTTGCCACTGGTGTCTCTGCAGCTTATTACTCAACCTCCACCTGAAAAGGAAAGGCAAAACAACAGATAATAGGGTCTCAGACATGCCTGCCATGCATGAGGAGACCACAGCCTAGAAATCCACTAACTCAGTGTAAATCCAGTTTGGTTATATTGACTTTTCTTTCCCTCACGGTATATTAGTGCTCATGAAAAATCTTGCAGTGAAAGCCGTAGAGAAAAAGTCTTTTGTCCACAGACAAATGCACTTCCTATTTTCTGCTTTATTACCACAGGCAAAAGAGCAAACGTGTTGGTCTTACTTTTACAATAATCACAAGGCCAGACACCCAGCTAAGGCATAAATACCACATGGGCTTTGTCATGGACACTTTCTCAAGCCCTAACTCAAATGGTATCTCCACCCATTTGTCCTCTCTTTCTCCACTCAACATCAGAACAATTATGATGAGTTCTCTGAAAATCTGACTGCAATTCTAACATTCAGCTCCTACAAGCCACCATATGATCCATTCAGATACCTTCAGATCATTGCTTTATTTGAATTTCCTGAAGCCAAATCTTTTCTTTCTGCTTTATTTTTTACTCTTTTTTTTCCCCTTCTCTTCTTTTTTCCTTTTCCTTTCTCTTTCCTTTTCATAATCATTCACCAGGCCAAAAAAAGATTCAAGAGACAAATGACAGCATCTGCAAACTACTCAAGTAACTCTATAGAAGGAAACAACAGGCCAGGATCAGAGAGGCTGTTGTATGTCAACAAAGTAAATAACCACAGTCAAACTCTCAGCTGGTGTAAATCAACCTGTCTCCATCTGGTTTTATGAGGGCAGTGAAAGTTGATATTAAACATACAGTACAAAAATCTTAATCATGTTAAACAACAGCATGTGAAATCTCGGCGAGTATTGACCCTATCTGACACCTATTTCAATCGATGGCCAAACTCTCATCTCCCCAGAGAGCAGCCAGGAGCACACAGAATGCAAGGCAGTATGATCCCTTAATACATCCCAAATTTAAAGTTTCCTACCCTTAAAAAATCACAGCTACACCTAGCTTGTAGTAATCCAAAACCATAGCTTCAAGGCATCTTCCAGTGGCCTAAATTTGGTGTTTAAATTACACATATTACTTTGAACTACAAGGAGAACTACAAATATCTGCTCAATCAGCTCTGCTGTTGCTCTGAGGCAGCTAAAATGAGTGCCAGAGAGTTTCTGTAATGGCACACAAAGCCATTGGCACCCAGGAGAGAAATGTGGATTCACAACATCAGGAGTTCAACATGTTCTGACAGCCAGAGGTTAAAGATCTAACTGTTTTCATTACTTAGATCAGTAAGAGATAGATTTTGGCCAAAAATGTCTCCATAGAATCAAAGAATGGTTTGGGCTGGAAGGGACCTCAAAGATCATCTCATTCCAACTGTATGAGCAGGGCCACCTTCCATTGGAGCTTCCATCCAGCCTGGCCTTGTCTTCTTGCATATTTATTGTATATAGACTTCTGACCTGACTTTACAAATGGCTGATTGCGACTGCTTCAGCAAGGAAAGATTAAAGATCTGATCTCCATCCCCACCACTCTTGCAAGTACTGGTGAACTCTTGAGGAACAAGCACCCTCCTGCCAGAATACACACCAGTCTCTAATCTGGCACCTTAAAAAAGGTGAGACAGACATCTCTTTGGGCAGAAACAAAAAAAAAAAAAAACAAACCAACTTGAATCATGTATTTGATGAAACATTCTAGGTGTCATCTCCAGTCAGTTGTTTTCTCTGGCAGCCTCTACTCACTGCCTTTTCTTGTTACTGTTTTCCCAGACTGCATACACTCCTTTGTCTGTCCATCTAGTACTGAGGGCAGCATGCGAAGCCCCTTCCAAAAAAATCAAGCTCCAACTAAAAACAAAGAACGAAACAAAAATCAAAATCTTGACAAAAATGGCTATCAGCAAGCTGATAGAAACACTTCTGCATAAAAAACATCATCTCTTTAGTTCAACATCAGCTGCCAGAACTTCTGCACTTCCTCAAACATTGACTTTCTGGTTGGCTCACAGGTGAGCCCAGAAAGGGATGCTAATGGTTTGCTTGGTCAGGGTACACAGAAAGGAAGGAGCTGCCAGCAAGGAGCTGCCAGCTATGTCCCCTGCTTCAGGAAGCTCAGGAAATCTTTTCAGTTGTCCAAGTTTGCAAGGGCTGTGGGATTATGGCCATTCAGTGGATAAGAAAGTTTCTTTCTTACGACTTGGCCTTTAATAATGTTAAAGGGCAAAAAGGTTTTGACTGACACACAGCAGACCCCAGAAAGACTAATTATTCAGCCAGTCTCTTCTCCCCTGCTCGCTCCTCTTGAACACCTGCAGAGAGTCTCTAAATTTAACTTGCAAATGCTAACAGTTGTCCTTTGCAGCGCTGGATTGTTCTTCTTCAGGGCTTCTGCACGAGCATTCCATTTATGCATTGCTGACTCCCATAATGGTCAATAAAGGGCGGTATAACAGTATGACAAACTTATGTTCCCAGCCATGCCCAGAATTCGAATTGAATTAGAAAGTCAGCCTGTGTTCATAAAAACAACACTAATGAGCAAATGGAGCTTTACTGTGCTACATAACAGATATCACATATCTTTGGGTTGCTGTCAATTCTTTATGTAAATACTTTAAATCCCTCAGACTTCATTCTGCACACTGTATAGTGAGTCTCTTCATAATCAAATAGTATTTAAGACATTTACTGCCTTGTTAAATCTAACAAGTTAGATTTACTGGGATAGTCACTTTCCCTAATAGCCAATTTAGTAAAACTCAATGTATTCATTGATGGATAAATATATAATAGGCGGTTGTTAAACTTTAATAAATATGTTTAATAGTCAGCTGGCATTTTCTCTCAATGGCAGCACTTCCTCTCAGCTGCCAACAGGAAATGCGTCTCCTGAATGTGCCAATTCAGCCCACACGTAGGGAATAAACTGATCTAGAGGAGCAAACAGGAGCATGAATTTCAGGTGGTTTTCCTACACTGCTTGTCACAAGAGGAGCAATAAGTGAGGCTATCCTAAGCTCCCATCAAGACAGTCAGGTGTTGAATGGCACACAGGGTAAGGACGAGCATGAGCTGCAGTGTTTGTCTGGACTCCATACCAGCCATGGACCAGGACTGGAAAGGCAAATGGCTACCTGAAAGTCATACAAATGATATTCATGTATTATTATTGCAATTTACAGTCTTACTGCACTCCTTGTCTAATGTAGGTCATGTCACGTTCTCTCACCCCATCCTGCCACTCTGTGTCAACATAAAGCCTTGGCTTCTAGCTAGAACTAAAAACTATACCCTTTTAAGACTTTTGGGTACCTAAGAAAAGATTTTGGAGGAGTCTATATCATTAAGATGACTAAAAGCCTTTAAAAATCAGGCCCTTAGCTTAAACTGTAGAACTTTATAGCTAAACCCTGCAGGTTCCAGGATCAGTTCTCCCAAATGAAGGCAGCTGTTGCATGTAAATGAGAAAAACAGACCAAAATATCATCAAAAGAGACTGTATTTGTATGCTGGACTGGGAAGCTTAATTATAGCCACAAGACACTCACCTGGGTGGGATTATACAGTTCCTGAAGTGGGCTTCTGGATCCTTTCCGACAGCAAATGTCCATCCCGAATGGATTTCTACGCATTACTGCAAGGGGAAATTGAAATTAGTACAGGTTAGCAACACTGGTTAGCAGCAAGCAATTGCAATACCTACAGCAGGAAAAGATTTTCTGACAGATCATAGGATTCTAGACAGTGTTGTCACTTAACTCCTAATTTTCATTTCCCTAGCAATTGTTCCAGAGCTAAATCTTTTATCTATTGTGGAAGTTACTGAAAATAAAAGCTCCCTTATAAAAGCTATTTTGCAACAATTCTCAGTTTGGGTGCACAAAAATTCAAGCATGGGGGCCAAAGCAAGACAATTTCCAGCACTGCTGGACACCTGCTTCTCTGATCATCAGGGAAGAGTCGGACGGATTCCTACAATCAGCACCTCTGAGAGGCAATGTTTGAGCCTCTCTCAGCCTAAAACCAGATGTACGCAGGAATCTCACATTAAAATGCAGGATTTTAAAGCTTTTGGCCTAACTCTTCTGTTTCTCCTAGAACAGATATTCATCAGTACACAACACACAGAGCCAAACATTGCTGCCCTTCTTGCCACAAACTATTTTGCTCTACATATTGCAACTGGAAATTTGACTGATCTGCAAACCAACATATGCTGTGTTATCCCCACTGAAAAACAGCAGGTTTTCAAACCAAAGGTTTTGTCAAAGGTCTGATCAAGGAGCATTCTGGGTGACAAAAATTTTTTCAGGAGAGGCGGTATTGACCTGAGCCCCAGCAGGGATGAAGACCATCAGCTTCAAGTTAGACCTTTTTGGCCATAAAACTCCGTAAGAAGACATTTGGTTCCAACCACCTTCTATAGCCAGGAGGAAAACAAGAGCTTGCTGTGCTCCCAATCTCGCATGGCCCACATCATCCTCTGCTAACATTCTTCTGCTCCCAGCTCACCCTGAGAACTACAGGATGAGTATCAGGCTGTCAGACACCCACATCAGGCATTGCAGCAAGGGAAGATTTGTCTCATCAAGGTTTGACTAAGACATAACCAAGAAAAAAGGAAAAAAAGAGATGTTCCTGCTGGGAACATCATGTTAAGCAGAGTCAGGCATGCTTTTACCACCTCTTGCCACATTTTGTAACCAGAAACTGAAGTGTCCTAGAACAATGAGCTCCACCACTTGCAGACATGATACTGTGGGCTTCAAGCCAAGTCACAGAATACAGTCCAGTAATGTTTTAACACAGAGGCCTAATACGCAATCATAATTGATACATCAAGTAATATAAACCACAGAAAACTGTATACGGTCCAATCTGGAAACATAATTGATTCCTTCACTCACTTCATATCTATTTTTCAATAGGAGGTAATTATCTAATAACATACTGGGTTGCTTTTTCCCTAAGCAGACAGATTCCACAGGTCTTGTGGCAGGAGTCAGACATACTCAGTAAACAAACTGGCTTCAATTTTCTTCACAATTAGGACAGTAAATGTTAGTAGAGGCAATAATTTTAATTGACACATTTAAACACCTGATTAAATTCTGAGCATTTTCAGTCATGCAGACAAGTATTGCGATTCTTCCATTTCTGTGCTAATGTGCCTTTTTAAAAGACAACTTTCAGTGTGTTTTAAAAAGTTAAAACTTTAAAAATATTTCACAGTAATGTCAGCTTCCAGAGCCTGGAAGTGATCTTAGGAAAAAAATATTGAAGTGAGGATGTGAGACATCCAGCAGCCATTCTAACTACAGAGCTCCTGTCCACCTCATCCCCCATCTGTCATCCTCCTCCATGCTCTTGTACCAGAATTGTGTCCAGAGAAGCTTTCAAAATCATTTTGTAGCCCCTTCCTCAATAAAGTAATCTTTCCAAAATGAAACCTTCTACTCAAGGGCAAAGCACGTTGTAACACCACAGCAAGGGGAAAGGGAGAGGGGAACATTTCAGTGCATCCAGGTCATTAGACAGTGATTAACTAAGGTCCTGCAACACTGATGCTTTGTTCTAAAATGAAGAAGAATAATAATTCAAGTGTAGTGTTCCCTAACTCGTTATTTCACTTTTCATTTCCATTAAATACAGTAAATAGTACCATGCATAAATGTATCCATCCCCTTCTGCTTCACTTAGCCAGCAGGTATCAACACAGCAACACTTTATATGCAGCAGTAACAGCAATAAAGATTAAATTATTTACACAATGTGAAAGATTTGTTTCCAGATGTAAATAGACAATAAAAAAGCTATCTCCCCAGTAAAAGCTAAATGCTAATGTAGAGCCTTAATCATAGAGGCGATTCAACCTATTTTATCATTTCCAGCATTACTTAATTGGTTTGGTTTTTTCAATAAAGCCTTTAGTATCAGACTGTGCTGTTAACATAGCAACACTGCACTGGGTTCCCTGTTTACTGGTGTCAGGAACAGCACACCCTGATACAACTGTACACAGCACATCTGTGCACACCTGGAAAGTACTCGTGCCTGGAATTTAACTGCAGCATCAAAATAAAGGAGAATATTCCCTTTTCCTCAGGAGAAATCCCACCTGCACTGCTTGTACAACTGTCCTTAAGTGAGTAACTATCAGGAATGTTTTTATATAGTTCAAAACACTTTCTGGCCTGTCTGTGGGCACACTCACCTCTCAGGGCTCCTGCAACTTGTTTTCTACCATCTCAGCTTCTCTGAGGCCGTGCTTCATTATGCCAATCACAAAACTTTTTGGGCCTGAACCTCACCTATAGCAATCTGCAGTAAGAAAAACTATAGTATGGAAGGTAACTGCAGCTCTACTAATTTTAACAACACTTTCACTAGAGATCTGTCACACCATTGTGGAAGTGAAAATTAAAAAATCAAGTCCTTTATCCTCACCAAATCTTCTTATTCGCATAGTAAATATCTAAATCTACATTTTATGGCTTGGGCTGATCTCCATACGTAATTACAGTTAATTATAATCTAATGATAAGTACTGCATATGCATGGCTTCAAGAACCGATCAAAAGATCACATTCACGCACACCAAGAGTGGGAATCAGCTGACAAAGAAATTTAGAATTGTCTAGGTTGTAAAAGACCTTTAAGATCAGCAGCATTCAGTGCCTTTAATGATTAAAGAGTAGTGTTAATACTGCAAGTGCAGCAAGAACATGAATCCCCTGAATTTAGCCAGGAGTGTGAGCAACTGGATGAATTGTTAGTTTGTTACTTCAATACAAGAGCTGTTAAGAACAAGACCTTTGTTCCATCCCCAGGAATGATTCATCCAAAATGCAGTCTTGGCCCATCTTGCTAAAGGCTGTGTGGAACCACTAGTTATTAATCTAATAGGGAAGTTTGTAGAGGATGCTATCTAGGCACCAAATTTCAGTTTCTCAAAAGAGGAAGATAAACAGCCCTGCTTATCAACACAATAATCAGCTCTGTGTGTGTATACATAGAGAGGAGGAAACTATGCCAGTAGGCCTTAAATCATCTCAGAAAGGAAGCATCTGTGCACAGCTTCAACATCCAGAAAACTCCATTTAGACCCGCTAGTACCAAGAACAGGAATGTGACCTGTGAATTACAGTGCACTGAGCGCAAGAACCCCGAAGATCATTCACATGGAAATGTGTGAACCAGGCTTAATCCGTCACTTCTCCTTGGCAGAGGCATTTCTAATGCACTTGGTAACCTTCAAAGACCCTGTCCCAGAATGGGAGACCTCTGGAGGAAATAACTGGATATAAGAAGCCACATCAATACAATTTCTGCCTCTCCCTACCAGGAGCTACAGGAAAACTGAGAGAGGGGACATGATAGCGCTTCTATTGGGAGATTACTGCCCTAAAGTGTATGTGAACGCTGGGACTACCCAGACAAAGTGAAAGGAGGTGCACAGAAATCATAGCAACCAACGTTTTTGGAGACTGAAAACCATAAAGCTGACCTTCTCACAAAGTGTCAGAAGGGCAAATCAAACCATTTCTCCCAAGTCTGTGTGGGATCAAGTCCCAGAGGAGACTCTGCTGGAAGAGACACACAAAATAACTGCCACTCCTTCCTCCACACTGAGAGACAAACAAATGACATTTCAAATGTGGGTGCATTCATTCAGCAGCCATCTCGATCACTATCATTCTACAATCTCATAGATGTCAGAGGCTCCAGTTTCCAAGAGTTCTGTATATTAAAAGTTCCCCAGCTGCTATCTAGCAACTTCCTCCCTACTTGGTAACATTTAATTTACATTGCTTGGGCTATTCTAATTACTGGCATAGCAAAAGCCAAACGTAAAAATTTTACCTCTGTTCACTGCTTCTTAAATTAAGTCTCATATTACAAATATTTGAGAGAAGTTCTGAGGACATATTAATATTTAACTTTTCATTACACTGGTCTAAAGTACAAAGAACAAAATTCCCTAATACAGCATTGCTTAAAGCTGACATACATAATTCATTCCTCCTATTGGGATACAAGTTTTTTCACTGAGGAGGAAAAAGTATGCACCAGCAGCAGTATGGTGGGACTCCAGTTGAGGATCAGACCCTGTACTTGTTTTAAAGAAAAAAGTCCAATATATTCCTCTTTTTGGTCTGATTGTTCTTCATTTTTGGTCCAATTTCTGCATGAGAGGCTGAAAATGGACATTGTTCTGCTCACCTCTTCTGGCTGAAGTACATTGCTCTCCAGCTAATCCATTGCTCTCCTGCTGCCCAACTGCCCCTAATTTCAGGCTAGAGTTAATGCTTTCCGTGGAGCATCTTCTGGACAGCAAAGAGCAGGTACATAAAGTAGCTTTTCCTTGAGCTGTAACCAACTGGGTTAGGGCTGACCATTCATCTAAACATTCCCTACCCAACCTAGACAGAAAAACCAGTGCCACTTGGTCAAGGCACGATAGCAGCACCGAAATGGTCACTTACATCTTTGCCGTCACCAGCCATGTTTACACAAGCTACTGCCTTCGAACTTCTTGAATTTTTAAATCATAGCAAAAATTAATAATTATACCCATACTGAAAGTTCCGAGATTCTCTTCAGCTAAAGACCTGGACATGGTTTTTCTTGCACAAACTTCTGCTATGACCCCAAAGCAGCACAGAAAATTAGTTCTATTTGGTACATAGGATGAACCATCGGAATACACATTTCAATACTACACTAAACAGCTTAATCACAGTGACACATCCACAGCCCAACTGCAAACATTCTTCTGTAAATGGTATTATGAAACAATGCTCTGTCTGTACTGGCAAGAATTATGCTCAAGGCAAGCTGGTCATATCCGAATACGAATCGAGCAAGGTTCAACCTAACAACATTTTGCACATCCAATGTTCTTGAAGCATGATAACACTCAGGGCAGAGTTAAAATAAGTGACCCAAGGAAGCAGCCCTTTCCCAGAGCTCCTCAGAGGTTTGGGACTGATTTTTTATTTTTTCCCCCAATTTGGGACATCCTGCCCACATACCTTTCAAACAGTTAGCTAAAATCATGCTGAACAAGCTTGTGATTAGTAAACAGCTCGTTCTGCTCGAGAAAAACGAGCCTTCCATAATAATTTACAACAATTTGCTCTGCAAGACTTCAGCCAAGTTTAAACCACAGGCAAAATACAAAACTCAGCAACAAGAAGCCGAACTCATTTCAAATGTCATTAAAATTCCTATGCTCCCTTCTACAGAGTAATCAGGCTAAGGACACCAAATGGTATGAAATAGTTAATTTTTAATCAGCAACCAGGAACATGAGGAGTGAATGCAAATGCTGTCACCCAGCACTGGCTACAAAGCCTGACTAAGGAGACTTTGAGATAGCTCTCCAGGCAATGATTTATGAACACTAATCCTTCAGCAGGGGTTCACAAAGATCAACGGATTGATAGCAACATCTTGTGACATCTGGGGCCTTATGCTTTGCTGCATACAGCTCAGGATTTTAGACTAAATTATTGGTCCTTCATCTGGAGATCACAGGTACAAGGATTTATGACTAAACTCTTGTCTGGCCTCTTTTGATTTCTTATGGCAACACTGCAGCTTTCTTCCCTGGAGCTTGAGAGATCTATCTTTAGAAAATAAAAATCAGAATAGGTATTGTATATAAGCATGCCAGTCTTAAACACAGAGAATGTGACAATTCTTCGTCTTTATGTCAATGGAGAACTGGATTTTACCTCGCACCAGGACAGTAACTACAAAAACAAGTGTTTACTTAGCCTGAGAAACAAACAAGAAATGGATACAACAGAAGCAAAGGATAAAAAATAAAGACGAGATCACACCGTAGTGAAATGATTATGGCTGAGAAGAGAAAAAAGCTGCGAGTTAGGGGGCCAGAGACCAGCAAAGTAACAGTTCTCAGCTCACAGGTTAGAAAAGTAGAGGCGAAGAGCTCAAAAACTTCCACCAAACCTATTAGTTGCTACAGACTGAATTCACATTAGGAAGTGAGATTTCTATAAGCTACTCATTTAAACTCCTACAATTAACAGAGAGCCACAGCTGCAGAGATGGGCCACCCTATGTGGCTCTGGAGTTGGCTCCTCCCTTTCCACTGACCAACAACCCAAAACGGTTGAGGTTACCTGAAATAAATCCTGGTACAGTAAGGAAATGAATCTCGACATTTGTTTCTTAGCTCTAATCACTACTTAAAAAAGTTGTAAATGCCCTCCAAAGAATAGAGAGATATTTAATTCCTTTTTGCTTTAGACAGTTTTCCAGAAAGAAATTTGTATTTTATCCTCTTTGTTCTCAGATTAGCATGGGGATGGATTTAATTGGGCACAGTGGGGAACTTAATATCCTTGGGTGAAATTATGCAGAGACTTCGATCCTCGGTCACCCTACGGACATTGCACGTGGCATAAACTAGCACAACATCTTTCCTGTTAATGAACAATGAGAAACTTTTTTCCAGTAATTTTTTAAAAATGTTAATCTATACAGCATTTCTTTAGAAGTCTCAAGAACTTATCCACAAACCTAAATTGAGAGACTTTTCCACAGGCTTTACATCTCCCATGAGGAGAGCTCTATTTTGTTTATCTCTGAAACACACAGGCTTCTTTAAATGCAGCAAGTTTTTGTGGGCGCAAACTATATATTAGACTTGGTCAGAACTTTTCTGATACATGCTTGTTTTCTCTGGCACGAAATGCAGATCTGGGGGCATCACAACATTTCACAGGTCTATTCTGGATGGATGGCTGACCACCTCAGCTGTCTGCTCACCTCTGAGAATGCTGTAATTTATGTCATCAATTAGCAAAGCCAGATGTCACAAAATAGTGATCAAAACAGTATATTTCTTTTCTCACTGAACTCATTCTAAGTGTTCATAAATAAATAAATAAATAAAATTTTACCATCTACATCAGCTTAAGAATTCTTTGTTTCCTTTTTTTTCCCCCCATCTCAAATGCAACTTTCTACAAATGAAGTTAGAAGCTTAGGAACTATGACTTGAACTATATGTATTTCACAAACAAACACGTGCATTATGAATTTGCATTAAGGGACACTTTAGATCTAGTACATCAAATGCAAAGAAAAACTCTTTCTGGCATTACACTTTTTCCTACTTTTCCACTACAAGTCAAGCATGTGTTTTGCCAAATGAGACTGCAATAATCTGGGAAGGTAGGAAAATTTCTAATGAGGCTTACAGGCTTCTAAACATGCCTTCCTCCAGTTTCTAGATACTCACTGTAACAACATCAGCAGGCACATCTGCTGCTGTGTTGTCTTTATAGCAAAGAGCTAAATGCTCTGTTCTTCTTATCAGCCTAGTTTTCAAGCTTGTAGATAGTTGGCTATATCCCATCTCTCTGATGTAAATTCAAAAGAAAACTGTGTAAATGTAGGTCCAGGGGAAAAAACCTGTACATTTGCATTGTCCAAAAAACAAAAGAAGCTGGATTTCTTTTTCTACATTTCCCACTACTTCCATCACACTGTTAGTACCAGTCTGCTTAACAAAAATGATTTATGAGCTCAGAAAAAAAATAGAGGGAGTGAGAGAAAAACCTTTAAAGGAGGAAGGTTTCTTTAAAAAGCTGTAATTTAAAAAGCATTTATCTTGAATCACAGTCAAAATGAAAACGATGGCTGCTGCAGCTGCAGTCTATTTGAGCTACTGTTTCTTTGCTATTCCTCAACAGATGTGCACAGAAGATGAAACAAAAAATCATATTTGCAATGGATATACTGAAACGCACAGCAAGTCTTCTCACAAGCCAAGCAGAATAGAAAATAGAGCTGCAGCAGTCTTTTTAACCTGGAGTGATGAAAGGCTCAAACCTGTGGTCTCTGGACTTGAGGCAGAAGCAGTGCACACACACATCTGCACACCTGACCTGACAAACAGAAGCCCAGGGACACAGGTCATTCCTGTCCTAGCAACATGTCCAGCTGGACCGAGATTTACCACCCCTGAAGCAGTGCCCCTGGTATTTTTAGTGCAGTCACATCCTCCTGATACTTTACTGTGATTTATGAACAACAATTTTCTTTACAAAAAAGAAGCACTAAAGAATTTGATAAGCAGAAAAGAAAGTATGAAATCCTGCGGTAATCGCTTCCAGAGCAGTCATTCATTATGGCAAAGAGGATTATGACTGCAGCTTGTTGGATAAGCAGATCAGCTCTCACAAATTAAGGATGCTACTTCCTTTGCAATGTGAAGGCCAAATGCTGATATTAAAAGGAAAAAAGTATCACAGACAGCAAAGGCCTGATTCTGAGATTTGAAAGCTGTCCGAACTAATAATTAATACACAGCTGGGCTTACTGTCTTATTCCAAGAGTTTATTCTGTTTAATACTTCTAAACTCCAAGTAATCTCAAGGCACAGAGACGCAATGGGTTTCTTTGCAAGATCTTTTACTTTTCCCGCAGCTGTATAATGCCTCAGCTGACTGGGATTAGGACAGCTCCAGGTCTGTAGAGCAATGCTGGCCCCATGTCCTGCCCCACTGGACCACAGAGCTCTCAACCACTTCTGCCTTCTTCCAGCAGGATCCACACATCCGTACAGGGAGGCTGGGAAGCTGCTTTCGCACGCTCCTCTCTCCCTTAGCAATGAGTGTACATGGATAATACTGCCTTCAGATGTACGAATCCCCTCCTGTGGCAGGTTTGAAATATCCCAAACCACAGATCCTTCACAACATTTTACATATGAATAGGACATTGTCAGCTCCCTCAGACTGAGACTGCACTTCACCACACAGAAGAGTAAAACACACATTAGCACTATAAAACTTCATTTCAATTAGCATAATCTGTATTTCCATTATAGAGCCCAGCTTTGCAGCCAGCTCCGGGTGAGGCACTGAGCACTCTGGATCTGTCTTTCTCTGAGGAGAAATTCTCAAAACACAAGAAAACCATTCAGCATGGTGAATGCACAAGGTCTCAGTGCCTGTTTCTCTTTAAGCAGTCCTTCTCCCTTCATCTGTCTCCTTCCATTGCCCCCATCATTTCAATGACTCATTAAAACCTTTTGATGGAATTTGTCTACAGTGTGGAAAGGCAGCCATGCCTCACACATACACAAGTGGATGAGCCAAGCACACCAATTCTATCTCCTAAAGGCTCATCACAGAGGAAAAAGGAGAGAATGAGGAATGATCTTTCTGTGTTTCATTTCCAATGAGAGAATTCAAAGAGGAACCAAAACAGGCAGCAGTGGCAAAAGATACATGTTCTGGTATCATTAACAAAAATGACAGACTAAACATTTTAAATTGACTGGGACTCTTCCTCCAAACACTGTGGACATGCTGTACACATATAAAAGCAACAGGCACATACAGCATGAGGCCACCACGCAAGCAGCTTTCCTCTGCATTAAATGGGAATGAAGTAATCACACAGCGCTTCAACACGTAGATTCTAAGGCTCCAGAATACTGGATACCTATGTGACCTCTACTGGTAATAACAGTATTTGATAATTAGCATGCAAAATACTAAGCTTCGGTTCCAGCTACTAATAGCGTGCCAACTGCATTGAGAATTCTGTTAGTGCTGCAGCTGGTGACCAGCATGTATCTAAAATCCAGATCTCTCTTACAGTGCCATTCTGAAGGAGACAGGCAACAATACTGCTTGACAGAGCCATGGACTCGAACAGTTCTTCCATAGGGAACAAATGATGGTCTTGCACTTGCGATGTCTCACGCAGAGAAGGATAGAAAGAGCAGGAGAAAAAAAGGAAAGCATCTTTTCCAGAAGATTTTCCTAAAATAATTCCCAACTAAGCAATACTTCATCTTTCAGAAAGACAACTCATCTTGTTTCTAAATTTGCCAGGAACAGAAAACACACCTTGAGCAACTGACTTGATGCCAAGATTTCCTCCCCAGCCGTACCCTTTTGCCAAGCTGATGTGACCTATCAGCACCTTCCAGCCACTGGATCTTGTGCTACATCTATCTCCTCACCTCTATGCATGCACCTTATGATCAAGGCACCTTCTAACTTCCCTTTATTCCGTGACAAGTTTTCTGGGCACTCCATCACATCTTCCTTTCTCCTGAACACACTCAAAGCTAACACTGCGGCTTGCTGACACCAGGGTGCCCCACATCACACAGCACCAGCTGTGGCAGGACTCACAGGATGAGCACGTGCCACCTCCCCTCGCTGGCCCTGTCCTCCACCCTCACCTGCTCTCCTCCAGGCCAGGCAGCAGGCAGGCCAGCTGGTGAACCATCACCCTCAAACCCTTTCCAGACCTCACTTCCAACAAAAGATGGTCCTCCACTAAGTAAGCATCACCTAAATTTTACTCGTCTATGCATTCCCTGCTGCTAAATGACTAAAACTGGGCTGCCATCCAAGTCACTGGGTATTCACAACTCTGCATTAATGATCTGCAGTTCTCTTCCTCTCCATTTACCACTGCCCTAACTTTTGCATCCTCTGTACATTCGATCAATAAATCAGTATGTTTTGTTCTGGATGATAAATTAGAACATTTAACAAGCATCAGCCCAAAATCTGGCCCCCAGGGATCCCATGGGAAATGTATCTGCTTAGTGATGATTTCCCAGTTACAGCTATTTTTACAAACTGTTCAACATTTTTAAAATCGGTATTATGTGTGCCAAATTGACATGCATTCACTTGCCAATTTAACTTTTGGGTTGTTCATTCCCATGTCACCTGTGTAGGAGTAATTCTGACATTCAAATACTGTATCATTAAAACAAAGAGGGTCATCAGCTTGGAAAATTAATTTTAAAACATTTATTTCTGAAAAGATATTTAGGCTCATTGTCTTGTCTTTAACCTTCCAAGGCTGCAGAGAAGGCTTCTGTGATGTAGTCCAGCCTTCCTTTGCTCTCAGCTCTGCATGGGTTAATTTTATCACAAGTTCTTGAAAGCTGAAACATCTAAACTGCATTTTAATTGAAAGTACTTTACACTTTCAGCTTAAAAATATAGAGCAGAATAAAAATTACCGTCTAAGTGATGCTTTCTCAAGCCACAGAGCTGAATGGCAGATTGTTCCCTCCTGATCACTCTTATCTCAGATGGTTGCTGCTTTTGGGGCAATTCTTACACTTTATTCTGAAAACTCCATTTGTCTTCATTAAATATTAATCAGCCTTTACCAAGGAGTATATGTAAAAGCTGTGTTAAATAGCAGAACAGAACAAGTGAAAAAAAGAAAGCTGATTTGATTTCAAATTTACAATAAGGAGTTGCCACATATTATCCCTTTCCAAGCTGAAATAAATCATCTCAGCTCCATGAACTCAAACAGATCTCTGTCCTTCTGCGTTGTTGGGAATTGCACCTGAACTGTAAAAGGTGAAAGGACGGTTTACTGACATTGAATGCTTGAATCTCCAGCAGGCAAAGCAGTGGAATCATTTTATTCAGCTGGGAAGGACACCATTGGTGTGCTTATGCGGAGGTACTCGTGCAGGTATGATACAAGTGACTAGATTACACCCACACATGAGTGAGTATATACTTGCACTATTGATGTTGACACACCAAACCAGTGTTTAACCCACTGCCAGATGCTGGTGGTTTTTTTATCTTGTAAACAATTTTCAGAAGTTGTAACATGCTGCATTATGTTCTACTGTTAAAATCCAACAATGAAACAGCAGTTTATTTTGGTTTCTCCTTTCCATTCTCTGTATTTTGCTTCTCTCTATTTCATTACAGGGCTCCCAGAATGAAAGCTTAAGTAATATTCAGAGAAAATGGCAATGTGAATTTTTCATCTAATAGTAGTCTCTTATTTAATAACCTCTTTTTTCCAGAACACACGACTTTTCAACTACTCTATTTAATCAAGCTCTTGACATAACATTTTCCTGTCAAAACCTATTCTATTTTCTGAAATCTTTATCCTCTCTTTATTCCTCTCTGACCTTTTCTTTTTTCCCCTCACCAAACTATTCCCTTTGGCATTCTGCTGCTGCTGCCCCTACACACCTCTACTAATCTTTCAGGCTGTTCCCTGCTAACCATTTCTCTTCCCCTATCTTTTCTAGTCCTCCACCACAATCCAGCTCTCTCCCACCACACTCCACAGCAACAAGCTGAGAAAAATCCCAATTTACTCCCTAATCTGGCCACCACGCCAGGAACCTGCATCCTGCTCAACCCAGAGCAAGTGGTGACAAAGGAGGTGGCAAGGGGTGGTGAGGACAAGAGATGCTGAAGGCATGGGGACTTAGCTTCAGTTACCCATGAGGAAACAGAAAACAGCCTTCTCCCATGTGTCCCCCTAGGTTTTCAGGTTTTACTCTCATCCCTGAGCCTGGCAGCCTTTTTCCATTACCTCGGTGTCCCACTCCGAGCTCAGTGTTGTCACTCCATGCATTCCCCTCCTCGACTCCCAAGAGACCCCATCTACCCAAGGGCCCGGCATCAGCTGAAACCCAAAATAATGAACAAGAAGCTTGAGAGGCAGGCAAATTACAAGGCCAAGAGCTGCAGTGCAGGAAGGTGAGGAGGCATGACTGGTCTTATTTATAGTTTTTACTCGAGGCTTTGTTTTTCCCACAGTTAAAACAGTCAAGAAAGATGACAGAGTTCGAGGCCAGGAGCATTGTCACAGGCACACAAAGGCACAACCAGACCAGAGGTCTGGCAGCAATGCTGCCGAGTGCTTTCCCATTTCTCAATGAACAGTAGCTTTGCCTTTCCTTTTTAGATAATCACTTTCAGTTCTCTATCCCAAATGTTTAAGTAAAGAGCAGTCATCCCCTCAGACAATTAAAGGCTGTGAGTACATAAAGTAGTCCAAGACTTTACATGCTACTTTCTGATAGGGTGCGTGGCAATTTTATTCTTCCCATCAAGGCTGTGCTTCAGCTAAAATCAGTGTTGGAAAAAAGTTTCAGGTAAATACAAATGGCCTTAGAAATTAAGACTGCCTATTACCTCTGCCTCAGCTATGAATGTTTTCTTGTAATGGGAACCCCAGATTGAAAAGAAAATGAGAACACCACGAGTTGATAACCCCACTGTCATTAAGCTTGCGGAAACTGCATTTGCAGTATTGAGTTTGTGGCTACCACAAAATGTGTGCTAATTTCAAAGGAGAGCTGAATATGCATACTTTAAAAAAATCAAGTTCAAACCACTAGCACCAACTTATTTTGCTGCTCAAGAGATTACCTATCTCTTTTTTTTTTTTGTTATTGTTTTACACTGCCTACAAAATAATGAGGGATACAAAGGCTGTAGATGAGGATATGCGTGAAACTGAAAAATAAGTGCTTCTGATGACCCCAAGATAATTGCAATATAAGTAAAGAGTGCAGGGTGAAGGTAACAAGTGATTTCATTTAGATCCTCCCCACATGAACAGGATTAATTCCATGCCCTGCAGATGTTCATTTGTGTCCTACTTATCCTATGAGGAAATTAAAACACTGGGTGGTTTGCTGTATACTCTGATCACCATGTCAAGACAATTTCACTGTTTCTCTTGCAAAGATGCTACTTCCCTTCTAAGAGAGAACAACAGCCCTAAAGCTTACACCCTCCACCAGCCCAGCCCCAGCACCGAGGAGGTGCCTCACCACGAAATGTCCCTTTAAGCAGGAGGCTCTCCCTACCTATGTCATCTCGCCATACCAGTAATTACAGAATCATGGAATGGTTTAGGTTGGAAAGGACCTTAAAGATCATTGAGTTCCAACTCCTCCACCATGGGCAAGGACACTTTCCACTAGACCAGGTTGTTCAAAGCTCCATTCAGCCTGGCCTTGACCACTTCATGGACGGGACAGCCAAAGCTTCTCTAGGGAACCTGTTCCAGTTCAGCACCACCCTCACAGTAAAGCATTTCTTCCTTATATTTAATCTGAATCTACTCTCTTTCAATTTAGAGCCATTACCCCTTGTCCTGTCACTCCATGCCCTTGTAAACAGTAATGCTAGCAAGTACTGAAATTCAAATAAACTGTCTTAGGCTAAAGTTCAAGGTCTTAGAAATAATAAGTGCTTGGGGATTTGGTGTGAACTCTTCCATAAGCTTCCACTTGTGGCTTTCTTCAAAACACCTGATGGCATCATCTGACTTTCCAAATATCTACCCCATCACAGCTACAGCTAAAAACCAGTTTCCAGTTGGACAATGCAACGGCAACCATCTCTTCAAACCTGCTTTGCTTCACAAAATCCCTGTCAGAGGTAGCTCTTTGCATCAATGCTTCTTGCATGGAAAAGGGTGGAAATGCTCCAGTTACATTCTCACCATTTTCCATGCAAAGAAGCCTCAGAGAAGCTTCCTCATTACCAAGTGGGAGCTGAATCTTCAGGACATGCCCTGGACGGTGCTCAGAGCTGGTGGCGGGTTGAAGCTCATCCAGCTTGCTCTCCCCGAAAAACAGCTGGAAGTCAAGTAAGTCATCTCTATCCTTAAGTCAACCCCAAATAAAACACAGTGGAGCGAGAGAAAAGGGGAAGTGAAACACAAGCACAGCAAGCCTCAAACAAATATTAAGGGCTCCTCTTCTTCCCTTGTTAGCTCTTTGTACAGCCAAAAGAGAGAGTTAAGATATGCACATGACTAAGGGTTTCCAGCACCAGGGGTTTCCCAATGCTATTTGTCTAATCAAAAAGTCAACAAGCTCCATCGTGGATTTTTATCGCTAGGACAACACTGAAGAAAGAAACCACAAGACTTCATTTCCTTTCTCCCATGTTTTTGAAACAGCATCTGTTTGCTCACCGCAGACAAAACAAAACACAGGCTTCTTCCCTCCCTTTAAACTCAAGATTAAGATACTCAGATAGTCTTTAATATTGAGAAACAAGTGACCAAAACAAACTCAAATAGCATTTTTCTTCCCCACCATCCAGACACAACATGGTCACACCAGTCACACGGGCTCTGCAATCTCCTTCCCAGAAGCTCCTCCTCAGCAATGCCATTTCTCCTCCTCACAACAAAGCTTAGGTCAGGATTAAATGAGGGGAGGGAATGTCTGAAATACAAAAGGTCTTTTACTTGCCACATCAAGTACAATATGTGAGACAGAAATTATAAAAGCCAAAGGAAGGTTTTCAGCTTCCCAGCAAAAAGTAGCCATTAAAAGCAGTCATCAAGGCGAGGTGCCAAGCTGAACGCACACAGGGTGACAGCCAGCCCTATCACTTGTCACTTGGTAAAATCACTGTCTCTGGGCTAACACCTCAAACAAGCACTTAAAGACATCTTGCTCCCCAAATCACACAGAAGAGAGGAGCAGGATGAACTGCAGGCCACCCTCAATGGTCACAAATGATGCAGTTTATTTCTAACAGATATGGCATCACAGCAACCAGCATTAGTGCTTGACTTGTGTAGAATGCAGCCACATCAAACACTTCTTCCTCCCCAAATCACACCTTTTTCCTCTTCCCATGACCTTTCTCCTGAAAAAATGTGAAGAAAGCAATACAGTGAAAATAAGACTTACAAAAAGTTGTGCCTATTTAGCACAAATAAAAAGAAATGAAAAAAAGCTTAAAAAAATAAAAACCAAACCAACTTTCTTAAAAAACCTAACCATATTCTACTACCTTTCTCTTTGCAATGACAGCCATTACATGAAAGATTTGTACACTTTCCTACCCAATTCTATAATTTGACTGCTATCCCTGCACAGGCACCGGTGGTACTGAATTTACATGGAGTCACACCCAGAAGGTTATTAAAAATACTAATTACACAATCCAGTGCTGAACACAACAGCTTTCCTGAATTATGGTTGTTTCGTAAAATATGAGCTTGTGAGAAATAACTGTCTCACGCTGCTAAAATTTAACAAATTTATTAAAAACCACAACCAGGAACAAAGGAGCCAGGGATAAGGCCAAGGCTCCGGGTGGCAAGGCAGACAAAAGCAGCGTGCTCAACGCTGGGTGCTCCGCTCATGGACCGGCCATCGTCCAAAGGGCGGAGGAGGCGGAGGAGCTTGTGTAAGGCCCCAGCACAGCTCTTATAGCCAGTCCTGGCTCTCTGATTGGTTGGGTTTGCAATCCGCCACCTGATTGGTCCTTTTCGCTCGACACTGGTTGGCTCGTTTCTAGGGTGCTTCCTGACCAATCATTTCCCCAAAGTCCCGCCCAATTCGTTGAGGTCTGACCCAATTGGAGTCTTGAAATCACCATAACACCCCGTGACTTCATCCCTGGAGTTTTCTGGAACCTGGCTCGGCGTCGCCATCTTGGCAGCCCTCCCCCCTTCATTGATTAACATTGAACATCAATTAAATACAACATTTAAACCCAAACAAACCTCATTACAACATCCTAACCCACTGAACATTAATTTCTTGAGCATTATTAAACCTGCAGCATTACATAAGGAATAAATAAAACATTTGAACTAGGTAAACCTGAACTTAACAATCGAACCCTTTAAACTTCATTAACATTTGAATTTAAGGTATTTTAGTAACCTAGTTTTAATGAACCTTTAAAAAGTGTTCATAACAAGCTGGTACCACATTGCCAGCTGGAGCCAAATGCACGACCAACCCATGTCTACCCAAACTACTTCAGAAGACAGCAGCAGCAAGAAGCGACTGCAAAGCAGGGACACTCAGCCTGAATTTTGAATGCAAGCACGGGTTTATTATTAGGCTGCTCTTCTGAGTTACACAACCAATGCCTTGGCTACACTGGATAAAAATAAAAGCACAGTACTTTACAGATCACCTGCCTCTCCTGACACGAGCTGCTGCCCATGCTCCGCAGGGAGCAGGAGCACCCAGCTTCCCCGTGTGCCTCCATGCCGGCGTCCCAACCACAGCCCTGGGTGAGTGGGAGCAGAGCCTGGGTTACATGGCCACCCAGCTGGCTCCCACTGCCGCTGCCCACACTGCAGAGACCTTCCAGAGGAAAGCAGAGAGCGATGGAGAGGTCTGAGGCAGGAAGAGCACGGCCACAAGCCAACTTCGACCGCTCAGCTCTCAGCAGTGGGGAGAAAAATACCCCCCTTACAGCAACAGTGTGGGGCTGGGCCAAAAGAACATGAGGGAAGAGCCAGAATAGAGCTAACAATGCCACTTGGGCAAAAGATGCTATTAAAGTTTATATCTATTTGGAAGACACAAGCAAATTAGTCATTGGTAGACAGGATTAATTTTCAATGTGTAAAATCTGAACTCCATCATGAAGCAAAGAGGAAAAATGATGACTTTTTTCAGGAATCGGCAAGAGCAGCAAATCTGTTGTCTTTCTCAGATTCTCAGATTTATACACCAACAGCTACTCGCAGCACTCAGCACTGGCTGCTTCTCACCTTCCTTCCCTCCACTATGAGTGACTTCAACGACTCTCCTCTCGGCCCAAAGAATTTTTGAGTTACTAAGCTGCAAAATAGCAGCTACTGGAAAATAAAAGAACACAGCTTGTGATAAAACATACCATGCCTGAAACAGAGCATTCAAGAACAGCTCCAGCAAAAATTACTCAGACTTCAGATTCCCTACGGGGAAAAAAACCAACCTTTACATACCAACTCAGGATATTCTATGACTCTATGATTATTATTTGTCTCCACTTAACATTCCTAAAGAACAGCTCTTATTTATTTAGCAAGAGTTAACCAATCCAACTTGGGAAGTGCCTAATCCCATCATGATTTTCCTTCACATCATCATCATCATCATCAACCTTGTGCCCTGTTCTTAAATCTGGATATGCACTTCTCAAAGTCCATGGGCAAGACTGAAGTCTTGGGCCCAAATTCTTGCCCAGGAAGCCAAGGTTTCCCACAACTGATACCTCCCACTGCGGTTTACTTCTGGCTTCTACTTTTGGTTCCCTTACAGTCTTCTAGTGTAACCTTGGGGGTACAAATTCAGCCCAAATTCATCAGTATACTGAAGCCCTTGCTTCCCATCATGCATATGAGTTGAAAATCAATGCAAGTATATTGATACAGTCATGACTTGCTGAAGGTCAGAAAACAAACTGGTGACACAGCTGGAAATAAAGCAGAGACCTCCTGATCTCAAGATCAATTCCTTTAACCTCCAGGCCACGTTTGCATGAATTAACAAGGGAAACAATTCATCTGCATGTGGTCTGAGTCATTTTAGTGATCAGGTAATGCGTCCCAGTTCTGTCATCGTTACATTTGATGGCTCTGGGCTCCAATTTCCACCCCCATGCCACTTGCCCAACAATTTCTGTCCTTGGGAAAAAGTAATCAAGTATGATAAGGATGACAATCATAATTAGCTTAAAATACAGGCCTGCTGGCATGTATTGAGAACACATTTTTATACAAAGAGCTAATGCAAAGGGAGTAAAACTAAAGCAACAGAAATCTTAGATTAATTGACTATGGATATCCAAACCCAAATTATGAGAAATCATCATTTTAGGAAGTGGTAGGAATTCCCTTTACATAAATTACTCCTTTAAATATTTTAAATCCCACTTCAGCCTCACTAGAAATTAATGTTTAATAGCGCTCTTCTGTAACCTGACAGAAGTACTTGTAAAATGCATTTAGCCTGGTCAGCTCCATCCTGCTCTCAAAATATGGGCAAAAGAAGGGGGATAAAGACCAAATAAAGTAAGAAACCATCTGATTTCAGTCAGATAGATTTGCTGAGCTACCTGTCACAAAGTAAATCACTTGCCAGAGAAGAAAGAAGAATAGACTAGAATGCTTGAAGGTGACTCTTTGTAACAGCAACCAGTTATGAATTATATCACATTAGCACCACTTCTGTGTTGTAGAGATTTTCTTGTTCCAATATATTTGTCCATCTTCTGCCATTTTTCACAGCTAAGCAACTACTGGTCTGTTGGAAGGCTGCCAGCTGTCAGTAATTCTGAGCAATTCTGTCAAACTGACACTTCACAAATATGTAAGAGTCCGCATTTCTGATGATGAATTCCTCACTGCGTGTGTGACAGGATAAATTACTGCCAGCAATACCTACACAATGACTCCATGGGTCAGTGGGCTTGCTGTAAAGAGAGACAGGCAAGGTGAAAAGCACTGCCACGGGATGACAACTGCCACACTGGGGGATTTAAAGAGAAAGTTGTGTTTGTTTTTTGGACTTCACTGAAAAACCCAGCTATCAAAATGCTGCGAGCACTGTGATCATGCCCATTACATCAGTAATATGTGTGATAAGAATTAAGCAGAGATGTATTAAGGGATATCTCTTTATCAAGGAAGCTTGAATAGCAACACTAGGTTCCTTTTCAGCCACATTGATAGAACCTCTCAGAGGACCAGCTTTAGGACAATAAGCCTCGGTAAAACAACTCTTTTCAAGAGTTTTAATGTTGCATTTAAATATCCACTAACTTTTAATCCTCTTGTCCACCCTACAGACTCATGTATCATGGATACAGATAAAGAGACTCATGTCACGCTGATAAAACACAGATATCAAAGCATTATCACAATGAGCAATATTTACCATAGTAGTGTTGGTTACATGGGTCTACTGCATAAACCTGCCATGGAAATTACCTCTAAACTTGCCCTAATTCATGTCTTTTCCAGCCCCCACCAACACATGAGCTCAGCACAACTAGTAAATCCTGGTGGGTTTCCAGTCCTTTGCCCTTCTCACTGAATTTCAGTCTAAGTTACACATTGTCCTACAAGGTGAGGAGAAAAAGACAGTGTGGGGTCAGCAAGCTGACAGATAATAAAGGTTTATTTAATCAACGTTATTGAGCAGAGCTTGAGTGATTATCTGTGCTAGTGCCCAACTCTTCCACCGGCTCCTTTGCTGAGTCTCTCCTGCACAACTCATTAAACAGAGCAACGAAGTATCACCCTGGCAGGATGATTAAAGTCTCTGCATGAGGAAGCGAGGAACCCTCTGAGATCACTCAATGTGCACATAATAGGACTCAGAGCCAACACAGGTTTCTTTCCAATTGAGGAGAGAGAAGTGATGGTGTGTGTGATTAAAGGGGGAAAAAAAAAAAAAGGACAAAGCTTTTCCCTTGTTCTTTTTAATGATTTCCAGTGCTATCAAAAGACACAGAGCCACATCTACAGCTGATACAAATCTCAGCAAATCCACGGACTTTGACAACACTACATGAATCTAAAGCAACTGAGAGTTTGGTCCCAAAGTCCTAACAATTACAAACAGAACAGTAACACCCTAAATATTGGTTCCCATTTGAAAACCCAGTGACTGCCCCTGACAAAACTGAAAATACTGACTTAGGTTTCTACTCACCCAGGCAAAAATGTGCTTTTCTCAAACCTAAGAGAAACAACTACATGCTGCTTAAAATAACAGCAACCACTGCCTGCTGCCTCCACTCCTACAGTTACCTTTCATTACTGGAAGCAAGCAGTCATTGTGCTTAACTTTTCTGGACAAAGCAAAACCAGAAAAAATGAAACAGTCATCATATAAGAACAAAATGTTTAAAACAAAACAAAAATATTGAGCTATTTTAAGTTAAATATTAGTCACACAGATTCCATCAAAATTGTTACTGACTCATTATTACTAATATAGGATAATAATGTACTACAGACAGCAGACAAAATGTGTCCTTTATATAAGTCCATATATAATTTATTGGAAAGACTATGAAACCACAATTGCAGGGAAGACATATGATACAAAAAAAGATAATACAATTTTTTTTAAAACCCCACAAACTGCTGAAACATCTGGTTATTTCCAAAACAGGATTCCCAGAGTAAATTAAAAGCCGCTGAAAATAGCACAAAGACCCCCAAATAGCACCGAAAACCTGACAGAAGTAAAGCCTCAAAGGGATCTGTTGTAAAATACCTAACTACAGCTTCCTTAAATAACTCAGCCACACGTGGATGATATAAATCATATTTTTAACAGGACAGAGCATCATGAGCAAGTGTAAATCAATAGGGTTGCACATGTACAAGCGAATGCTCAAAGTGTTAGAGCAAAACCCTCTGTGCTGAGGGAGACCTTGCAGCTGCTCAGGGAAAACACTGGAGCAAGCAAATCCGTGGAGCAAGGAGTGGCGTGTGGTGGGACAGTATTTGGACAGCACAGGGAAGCTGCCAGCACTGAAACCCCTGCAGAAACACCCTGACTTGGGTTTTTGGGGTGAACAGGGAAGGATCTGGAGCCAGCAACTCATGTCACAGCCAGCTCTGGCCACCGAACTGGAGACTGAGCCACAAGGTAGCTGCACTTCCATCACAGCAAGGAAGGGTTTGGGCTTGTTGCCACATGGAGTCTTGATCCAAGACTCAAAAAAAAGGGAGTGATGTCACTGTGGTTGTATTTAATATGGGCCACGTCAACCACATACACTGTCAAAAGTGAGCTAGGTAGAGGCCGTACACAAACAACCATATTTATGTAGATATGATTAAAGGCATCCTTACAAGTCAAAAGCATATACAGGAAATCTGAATCTTGGACTAATTCCTCCCAAACTTAGGCTAAAAAAAAAAGTGAAAACTATTAATTTAATTTTTTTAGCAGCACATTCTCCTACAGGCTGTGCAACCCAGCTGGGACATGCAGAAGGTCTAAACTGGAACTGATTACAGCTTTAAACTAGGATATATTTAAAAACATGTTCAATGGGTGGAGTTCTGTCTCCTCTCCTGATTCAGGGCATAACTAGAAAAATACTGACATTTCTTTCTCCGTGTAATAAAAATAAAACAAATGACAGCATAAAAACCTGGAACTTTAAAATTACATACCAATCTTCTAAACCTAAACCAAAAAAACTACCTGGATTAAAATATTTGATTTTTCTAATTTAATTTACCTTGTTAAAACCTGACACTGGAATAGCACAAGCTGTGAAATGGAAAGATATAGCACTCTGCCCTTAGCACATGGACTGAACATAAGAAACAGAAGTAACATCAAAAACTGGATCACAAAAGATGCAAAGTACTAACCGAAGAAATGGTCTCTACAGTAGTTTTATTTTTTAAAAAATCAACAATTATGACATTTAAAATACTGCAGTTTGCAAATACAGATTGTCACTTCAACTACTACAAGAGGAGTCTGTGATAAAGACAGAGGAGACACAAGAGATCCTTTTCTTGACCTACACTGCCAGAACTCAGGAAGGTCAAGGGAAGGCAGGGAAAAGAGGAGAGAGGAAAATCAGCTCACTGATGCATCAAGCTACAGCTACAGCTGGGAGTCAGGACCGCGGTAACTGGTGAAGAAGCCTTTAGGCAGCAAAACGAAGGACATGAATCGAGATCCCACACAGCAAAGGTAGGTAAGGACACTTCCTGGGAACACACAGGGATCAGAGAAAGGGCAAGTGCTCTCCGACTGCCTGGATCACAAGCACTGAATGGAGTCAGAAGTAAAAAGAAACATGAAAAAAAGCAGCTGTCATTTAGGAAGAATGACAAGACGTGTTGGGACAAAACACTGGAGGAAGGACAGGCTAGATTCACCGATGAAAAGAGGACAGGCAGCGGATACAGGCGGAGCGACGCTGCCAGAGTACAAAGCCAGAAGCAGTCTGGGAAGCCCGATAGCATAGAGCAGGGCAGAGGCTAAAGAGGAGAAATAAAGGAGAAAGCTTTAACACTCAAAATGACCTGTGAAAAAAAGCTTTCTGAGAAGGAAAAAAGTCAAGTAGAAGACGCGGACTCACACCATCTCCGTGCAATAATTCAGGGCAGGAAACCTACACAAGAATACATAACAAGGGCAAATTCTGTAACAAGTATATAAAATTTGCCATGGAAGATAATTAATCCATCTAAGTATCTCACAGCTTGCTGTGGCCCCATTTATGTTTCTACAGAAAGTGTCCAATTAAACATCTCGTGCTTGGCTGAATACAAAAGAGAAAATTATGTCCTAACACCCACCATGGTCTTCCAGTGGTGATGGCATCATTACCATAACCAACCTAAGCTTTACATATTTGACAGGGCAAGTCACTGTGAGGAACAATAGCAGACCATTTCTCTCGCAATTTTAACGTCAAACAATTTCTTTTATACAATTTCATTTCACTTTGACAGAAGGAAGACTATACCTGGTCAGATCGAACAATGGAATTTTTTTCTCCTTTTAATCACGAGGTCTCTTCTACTTCTAGGATATAAACACCCTGCACACCATGCACATACTAATTCATTACACACTCTTGCTCATACGTTCATTTATTCAAGTCTCTTTCAAAGAGATCTGTACAGATCTCTCTCAAATTAGGCTGTGCCAGCCCTGGTCCAAGACTACTCACCTCCAGTAATTTTACTTAACAACCCAAAAACTTATTCTGTGCTCACACTGACTCTCTACTTTGCTTATCACAAATCTACTTCCTAGTTTCTAGCTAAATTGCCTCTTTCCTCTGTGGCTATTTATTTTCCAGAACAGTTTCTTTCGAAGGGAGGCTTCAATTTTGAAAATTCAAGTCAGTTACAGCCTCCGGGTCAGCCTTATTTACCATTACATCAACTTTCTCAGGTCATTTTTTGCAGATGAAAGTAACCCTTGCAGAACCTGAGCTCTGCTCACACCATTTAGGCATTGGCACAAGGCTGGGGTGCCCTGCTCTGACCAGCAAGCTCGAAGAAACCTAATTTTAAAAAGATGACAGTATTTTACCTATGAGAAATAACATGATAATTAAGGAAACAGCTTCATCTTTTCATGCTCGGACACTCACTAAACTGGAAATTGCTTTTCCAGCCTCGATGGCAGAACTACAGTGAAAACTTTTGTTTTCTTTCCCTCAATTGCCAATGGTAATAGACGCAGATTCCTATTAATAAATCCTATCTAGCCACACCCAGAATTAGGCCACATCAAGACCATTTCTGATGTAGTTTTCACAAGAAAAGCACAAAACCAGGTTTACAAGCCCCACTGGACACAGCATTCCCCCTCCCTCACCACACTTGAGAAGCTAAGCTGCCTTTCCTTCACAGCTTTCATAGCTGGCACCTTAGCTGAGTTCTCTCCATCTTTTTATCTTCCTCCCATGAAGCTCTTTTGAAGTACTTCTGACCTCTCCAACACCAACCTCGTCATGCACCATGACTAACACAAGGAAGGGAGGCAAAGGGCTTCTGTATGGAAACCAAACCGTGTCCAACTGGTGTGGTTCAGCATCTCACTGTTGCCCCCTGGTTTTTGGGAACCCTCTCTGCACATACAGGAAGCTTGTTAGCCGAAAAGCAGAAACCACAGATCTGGAGGCCTTGCACCCCACAGGGGAGCTGCACCTATGACAGGACCCGTTTTCCCCCCTGCAGCCTCTGGCCACTCAGTGCAGAGCAGAGGGAGCACTGACAGTCCCTGCCTGATCTCTGCAGGTGGGCAGCAGGATGCTTTCATCAGGAGAGAGCAAACACTGACAGTCAGCTTACCTGCTGGAATTACAGCAAGGGATTTGGTGGGCTCTGATATTAACAGATTAAACCCTGTCCTGAATGCCACCAGGGCTTAGCCTCTCTGTTCCACTTACATTAATAACTGACATTGTTGTGCTTTTGGTGGAGCTCTTTGAAATACCCATCAACCACACATTTTCACACACAGGGGAAGAGGAGGGGAGGTGGCGTTCATCCTCTGGAAAAATCACCATTTTCAGAACACACAATGCATCCATTTAAAAAAATACACACATTACAATGATAAATAACAACAAATGTAAATTTCCATTAGGTTTCCTCTGCTTATGTATTTAAAGGACTGTTAACCATGTCCCTCCATCTTAAAGAGCTGCTTAAAGTGCAGCAAACTGTTAGAAGCCAATCAGTTCTACAAGATACCAATTCATTACACTGGCTAAAATACAAGCACTAATCCCTGACGGCTATCTGGCAAGGATGTAAACTTCATTAACTTCGTGTTTTGCTTACATCTTGCATAAAATGAAGTATCGATTTTCTCACCACTTAATACAATGTAAAGATGATATGAGTGTATTGGAAAAAATATATAAATATTTATTACAGAACTAATCAAATGCCAACTGAAGCCAGACTAATCACTTTTTTAGGTTGCTTTTGTGTGGATTTTTTTTTTCCTCAAAGAATCAAAGCAGTGCTGAGGGCCTGCTAAATGGGATGAATAACACACGTGTTAACGTGCGCACACTCAACTACTTTTATTTCCCATTCGCTTTGTCTTCACAATGAGGGATACTCCAGTTTTGAGGAAATGGTTAAGACCAGGCTATGGCTGTGATTTGAAAGTACAGCTGCAGGACACAAAGCCACTGTTTGCTCAGGGAAAGGGAAGACATTACACAGAAAGGATTTAATTTCTCAAAAAAGATTTTCTCATCACTTTGTACATGCTTCTGCAATTTAACCTTCACCATCTGGTTCAAGCAATTTCCCAGGCTCTGTTAACCTTCCTTTTGGGGCGAAAGGAAGCAGGAGTCATTATTGTTTACTGTGCTTACTGCATTTCTGCAGCAGAGATTTTAATTTGGGGGGCATAAGGAAAAGTGTAAGGAAATAAATTGCTGTGTGGTCCATGAAACAGAGTCAATCTTAGCAATCTTTCCCAATGAGACTCTGAGGCTGACTTTATCCTCTGGGTGAAATATTAAAATTGACTTTATTCCCACATGCCTGCCAGTTTGGATACAGCACTTGCTGACACAAAAGCGTAAAAAGAATATGCTAGTTAATTAGATTAATTATAATGATTTTGAAAACATCACTTAGAAAGGAGGTTGAACATACTTTCACTTGAGGGATTTGCTACTTTTCTGCAAAAAATGGCAATTTCCAAACTTTCCAAACACAGCTCTTTGCAGCTGTGAAGTGCTGCAACAGAGGCTTCAGGGATATGATGACATCACACAAATAACTAGAATGCTCTCCTTCCTGTGACTTTGATATTTTCGCTACAACATGAGGGATGGAATACTAAAGTCACTTTGTTCTGACTTTTTACTGTGGTTTGATACTGGATGAATAAAATGTTAAGAGTCAATAACTCGAGATAGTTCAAATAAAAGAAAAATAAGATTTTTTTTTTCCCCTTGGCTAAAGTACTTGTTTGAGGTGAAAGATGAGACATAAAACAAGATATCCTGAAACTATTAGTTAGAAAAGGCAGGAGAGTCATTGTTGGTTTTCTATAACTGAACTACTTTGCACTACTAAACTACATACGTGTTGTAGGGCTACAGTCTTCGTTCAGAAGTGTACCTGAGGGTACCTTCTGCCAAAGCACCTGGTGCCTTTTACTCTTACTGCTTGTTTTGGGAGAGAGGGTAATTTTTAACAGGTCAGGGCAGTTATTAAAAAAAAAAAACACCAATCTGTGAAGATGGAAATCGCTAGGTGATATTTATTTTCCAGAAAAGAGGAGGAAGTCACCCTCCACCTGGGCTTTTAAATGTCTTGTATAGACAGTGTCAGGAAAAGACTGGTTAACATACTGTGGGTGCCGCTTTCCCCAGAGCAAGAAAGCCTCCTCTGAAGTCATTTACCACATACAGTGCCTTGCTATGATACTGAATGATGGCAACTGATGGCATGCTTGCACTGCACAGCTGACAGATATATAATGCTCTTTTCTCCAAATATAAATAAAACGTCTCCTTCCTCACCAGCTATTACTGCCCTGGCAAAGCAGCCCCTGGATAACAAAGCTTCCCCATATGTGCCCACCTGATTGCTTCAGCTCTGTCTCTCAGACAGCGGGTGGTGTTGCTCAGGCTTTTATTTCATCATTCTTCTGTCACCCATTTTGTGGCTTGGCAAGTAGGCTTGGACTGGTCTCTCAGGTAGGTTCAGAGCCGTGCTTTCATGGAATGCCGCACAGGCATATAGCGCGCGACAGATAAAGAATTATCTCGCCAAATGCAGATCGCAAAAGAGATTTAGATTCCCCCAAAACGTCCTTTATAGCTACCTTGCAGCTTAGTATGAAGTCAGCAAATCTCCAACAACTGGCACATTCTGCTTTCTCAAGTATAAATAATTTTTTTTTCTAGAAAGAAAAGATACTTAAAATTTATAATTAATCTGTACTCTTGAAAGAAGTTTGTTCTGCTGCTGCCTTTGTCAGGGAGCAAAGTCACCCAGCAGTTGTCTGAAAAGAGGCTTCTTAGAGCTTCTAACTGGGGCACAGAGCAGGAGCTGTTACAGCTGAAAAGGACTGGTAAATCTACAGAGGATGTTTCCATAGGACATCACAGAATTAGCTACGTAAACCAAAAGGCGGATTTCCTCAACACCACAAAAATAAGGAAATACATAAACATTCACAAGACCCACTTCAGATAATTGAGTGCTTATTCAACATATTCCAGTAGTGTTTTGTTGTGTGTTGTCTTGGTTTTGTTCAAAATGTACATGTTTTATGGTCTTAAATATGCCCATATTTTTTTGACATTAGGAGTACTATGGAAACAAACACGTTAAACAAAATTGCGAGCAAATTTTTCTCTTTCTTCTTCCAACATGGCATAATAACAAGTATCTTCATTATCACAGCCATTTTCCTGTGACAAGTCTTTCCACTTTCTCTGCATTAGTTTCTTCAGAAGTTTTCCAGCCCTCTTTCTAGAAATGCAGAATTATTAAGAAATTTTCACATCACTCTTCTGTGCTGCCTAAAAGCCTGTCCTGTCAAATCCAGATCTTACAAATCTTGAAGGAAATCCCCAAATCCATTCCTTCTACATAAAACACTGACAAATACCTCATGTACACAAAATGTAGTAAAATAATTTTGGTTGCTGAAATACTTCATCAAGTGCTACTGCAGGAGGGAATGGAACATTTCTCTGTGCCACAGTGCCAGGAGCCCACCTTGTTACCTCCACCAGAGGCTGCCACTCACGCTGCACTGTCCATGCACACCTCACAAATCCACCTGCAGCTGCCTGAAGTTGTACATCCTCATGAAACAACCCATGGACTTCAGAAGGGTATTTTTCACAATGCTAATTAGTGTAGGCATGTCTGTAAAACTTGGTCTGCATCAAGTTCCTCACTAACACTAGTCCAGACATCACCGTCATCTTCTGTAGAGCTCCCAAAAGGCTCTGTTCCTCCCTGTGGATGTAAATGCTCTTCCCATTTCATTACTAATAAATGCATCCCACTCAACTCGAGCCTTTGCCCACCTGCAGTCCCCCTCTCTCCAGGCAGATAACACACAGTCCACCTGCATCACCCACCTATGTGCTCCATGAAAGCAAGGCCACAAAGATGGCAGTGAAGATTTCAGTTGACAAGGAGCTCTCAGTAGGTGAGAGAGAAAGACGTCATTCTATTCTGACTGAATGGTCTCTGCCATTAAATGGACTGTCTACATCCACGAGTGCTGAGACACACTTGTATCAGAGTAATCGAGCCACCCAGACTGATTTTTCCTCTATGCTCTTCTCTCCTCTATTCCTGTTTAGAGCTGCTTTGAATCTTATACCTGGGTTATTTACACCTTTGCTTAGCCACTGGCCCCTGCAGTGCCTTGGGTGAAAGGCCGAGTAGCATAGGATAAATGTCCAATGCAAGGGGGACAGAGGACACCCTAAGCACCGTGGCATTTCCAATGTCTTCCTGAAGGGTTCAACAGGAAAGAAAGGACCATAGGACAGCACTAGGAAGGAAAACCAGCTAGTTTGAAGGAAAACGCTTGTTTCTCAGAGACTAGTGAGAGATAAGGAAGGGAAGACTCACATCAGCAAGGAGCCTCAAGCAATTTTGCTCTCAAGATCACAGTGATAAACAAATTATAAAAAGGTACCCTGAACTGTCACCTGCAAGTGATCAGGCAGTCGCTGTAGTTTTCTCCACTAGACTGACATGAACTACATACATGGAGAGAGATCTTTAGTACTTTTGCCTTTGATCCAACTTATCCTCACTGGCTTTCCTGAGACCATTCCCTCTTTACAACGTCCCAAATAGCTCTTTTGGTTCCACCAGCATCTCACTAGAATGTTTGAAAGAAAAATTGTGATTTCCGGAGAAAGCAGATTAAAGGCAATAAACGCTGCACCTATCTTTGCACTTAGAGGGCTCAGCAAAGCTTGTGCTTGTTCACTCAGACAAGCAGCAAAACACACAGCATTAAGCTCCTGAGTGGCTGTCGAAGATGATGCCTCCTTGGCATCCCTTCTTTAAATTTATGCTGTGGTGTTACACAAGCCCTACAGCTACTGAAGGGATTCTATGCTAAGGGGTTCCAATAACATTAATGTTCAGAAAAATTCTATGAGTTTTAATGCACCTATATCTGCACCCAACGGCCTGTCAACACAAAAGTGAGACAAAATGTCAGGTCTTGTAAAAGGATGTTGCAGGGATCTTAGAGGATTCCATCGCCAGCCAAACTTCGTTGGATAGTCCTTTCTGAACAGTCTATATCTGGAATAAAAGCACAAATCTGTCTTTAAAAGGTGAGGCTGACCCATGAGCTGCTCCAACTGGGACAGAGCAGCTGCAACAAGGCAGGCAACAGCAGGACTGAGGCGGACCATGTCCTCCACACCCATGCTTGGCTCAGACTGCATCCCCAGGCACACTGCACTGCTTTCCACTAGGACAGCGGTTTTTTTCTTCACAGTGGCTTTGCTTTGGATTTGTGTTGAAAACCCTGTTAATAACGCTGGGATGTTTTCTTTATTGCTGAGCAGTGCTTACAGAGAGTCAAGGCCTTTTGTGGCTCTCACCCCACCCTGCCAGTGCTAGGCTGGGGTTTGCCAGAAGCTGGGAGGGGTCACAGCCAGGACAGATGCCCTGTTGGAGCTCTGCTTCGTTTGGTGGGCTTTAAATCCAAGATGCATTGTGGCCACATGACTTCACCATGCAGGGGGTGAAATCAAAAGGAAACGGTTTTACACCTAGAGGGTGGTACAGGCTTCCCAGGGAAGTAGTCACATCCCCAAGCCTGAGTTCAAGAGGCATTTCGACAACACTCTCAGGCACATCGTGTGACTCGTGGGGTGTCCTGTTCAGGGTCAGGAGTTGGACTCAATGATCCTGATGGGTCCCTTCTAATTCAGCATATCCTCTGATCAAACACTTGTAAGAGGTATAATCTGAACAGGGGAGCAGTCTATAAAAGAGAACAGGATTATGAAGTACCAGACTTTCAACATCCATGTAATCTGGATCCTTAAAAACGGTACCTTGGCTTTGTTTTCAAAGAACATACAACTTACAGTAGGAAAAAAAGAGAAACAATTTTAACTGCAAAGAAAACCCTTGACATGGAGGGATACCACACAGATGCTTTCTGCTTCAGTCTGGGCATCATGTTTTCTCACCGCATGGATTTTGTATCCATCCTCACCTCTGACTTGCTATAACTGAGGATGAGGTTCTCCAGAACCACAGAACCATGGAACTAGAAATGAACAGAGATATTGCTGTTGAACATTGCAGAATGTCATCCAGCCCCAGCTCCCATTTGGTGTCTGCCCCACGTGAGCCCTGGCAGGCTGGCAGGGAGGGACAGCCACGAGGAGAGATGCCCATGGCAAGGCCATCGCCCTCCCTGCCTGCTCCTGCCACACTGCAGCTCCCTACTGCAGATGTGGGGTGTGCAGCCACAGCTCAGACTTGAGCCATGCAGGGACCTCCCTTCTGTGAATTTGGCCTCTGTTCCCTGTCTGTACATCTGTAATCAGCTGGCAAACAGCACTCAAGAATCGGTTATGCAGTTCCTGGGATCTCCAAATCCAACAAAACCCATGGCAGATTACATAGGACTCAGTTGGAAAAGCTTTACCTTGCCAGTTAATGGAGAACATATGTACAACTCTATATGCAATCTTTGGAAATTTAATACTCAAAACCCACTCTGTCAAGATAAGGTTGAAGAAAAACAAAATCATTGTTGTTACAATCCAGTTTTCATCTCAGCCAATTTACCCTCCAAGCCTCCTGTTCTCCAGGCAGTATTTTATTATACAGTGCACAAAGGGGAGAAAAAAAAAAAATGTAAAGAGTGACCTCTCAGGTTGCCAATTCATTCCACATTTCCCTTACTCTGCAAGATATGACTGCTCTTTGTACACATCCCTCACCCTGAATTCTGCACATCCATTGCCCCAAAGAGTTGAAGGACAATAGGAAAAAGAAAAAGGGAGAAGATTTCTATTCCAGCTGCTGCTGCCAGAAACTGAGCTATGAACCCACCAGAAGAACTAAAGGACACAGAAGAACAGAGTGCAGTATGTTACATATATTCTGGTTTTGGCTCAGCAGCCCAGAAATGCCTCCTGCACACAGCAACAATCAAACTTGTCTTTCTGAACTGAAATTAAGTAAAGGAACAACAAAACACAGTTTTTGGTTAAAACCACAGAAAAACTCTTTGTAGGGTGAACTTGATTTAAAAATTATTGTCCCTAAGATTTGGCTACTGCACCAGAATAAATATTCTCAAGGAGACCTTTTCTTCTGAGCAGCTCTCCAGTCTGTGAACACGGAAGCTATTCCAATACACCATGTCTGTCTATGAAATTTATAATAATTTGGGTGAATCTTGAAAAGGTCTAGAGGACTCAGAAGAATATCTCCAATTATTTTTCAAGAGAGCTCACACGCTGAAGTTACTGGAGACCCACCTTTATGAAAAAGCTAATAGATATGTTATGAAGAGGTGTCTGAGGTTAAACATTTTAAATAAAGTGAATGTAATATGGACCATAAATCAGTTGCCTGAGCTTAATTTAGACTAATTAAAAGCTAAAACATCAACACATGAAAGAAATATACAATTGAATTAAACTGATAAAAGTTTCTGAACCTAAAGTTCACTGCTGTGTATACTGTGGATCCTACACATAAGCAAGCCCAAGATACTAGATGTACTAAACTTTTAAGTGAGTGGATGATCAGGAACATGTACCTTTATTAAAAAAGAATGTATTTAAAGGTTTTCATTTTTTATTTCTTCCTCCATCTTCATGGCACCATTATCTGAAAAAATACAGCCATTTAAACAATTAAATTCAAAATTTCAGGCACTTTTTTGGGGGGTTTTTTTGGCTTTTTTTTTTAAATAAATAGTAGAGTCAAAAGATGAGATTAAAGTTCTACTAAATGTCAGGACAGACACAGTGTAACCGTAGTACATTATCCTGAGAAAGGTTACTTGAAAGTGTTAGCAGTGGAACAGATTTTGCTGCTATTAAAGGTCACACACATTTTTTCTAATAGTTTCCACTGGAATAAGATGGGACCATTTTGGTAACTGCTCTGCAACAGCCAAATGAATAGAACTGTACACTGAATAAACAGTAAAAGCCTAGGAATGGTTGGGTATTTTTATCTAACTGGGCTATCATTTTGTGTATACACTGATATCATGTATTTACACAGCTAGCAAATTATACCTGTAATGGTTACAAAGCTACAAGGATTAGTCACCAAAATCAATTCTATCGCTACCAATCTCAATAAATATTAATGTCCCACACGAAACTACTTTATCTGCCACAGGGAATCAAAATCATTTCAACTTCACACAACACTTGTTTATTCCTAAAATTTCCATTACTAGTACCTTACCCTGTTTATAAGGGGAATTAGTGCAGTTCCACAAAATTGATAGTGTAAACCATCCAAGTGACATCAAAGGACAGTGTGCTCCCCTCTCTGATTTTATACTGTCATTGTTTTGATGGGCAGCACAACATTACAGTTTAATCTTGCAAAGGCAAATTCTGCATTGGTTGTGGCAGGGCAGGAGACTGATTTCCAGGTAATTGTTTATACAGTAACTTCAACCAGAAGCTCCAGCACAGAACCAGGGACCTGCTTTGCTGGAGAACATCCCCCAGTGAGGCAGGACCTCTCGGGAAGGCATCCCAGTGCACACCCTCTGTGTCCTACAGGGCGGTTCTGAAGCACTTCTCAGCTGCCACTCCACGGAAAACAGCAGATATAGGGAGAGATGAAACCTGAACCCTTCCAAGGCAGAGTGGCAGCTGTCACTCACTGATTTTGAGGAGGAACAGGTACTCAACTTTGAGGACCTGGGCAACCCAGCTCTCATTAAGGAACACACAGCAGAACTGCAGTTCCCGTTCACACTGAAGCCACAGTGACAAGGTCACTCGTCCTCCAGCCTTGTGATACAAGCCTCCCAAGACACTTGCTAATTAATACTGAGATTCCTGGAAATGGAGAATAAATTAAAAAGATGTGGTACAAATGTATTCTCCATCTGTGACTCTGACCACAACTCGCTCCACAGAAGCTGGAAGTTTTTCCGTGTGATTTTAATGAATAATAACCTGGTTGCTCTCAGCTTTACAGTGATCTCATAGCTAAAAACATTTCAAACAGAAAACTCAGAGTCCTTCTCCCTTAGTGTCAAATATAACAGAAGTAGCCAAGAACCCACAAGATTTGCAAACCCATAAAATCACATTTGGCTTTCAGCTATGGAACAAAAATAGAACCAAATCACAGAGGTCTTATACAGTCCCTGGAAGCTTCAATCAAGAAACAAACATAGGCTGCAGGCTTTGCCCAGTTTTTGACAGATCTCTGTTTCCAGCAAAAGTAAAATGGGTTGATGGTTATTGGGTTTGATCTTCTACGTAAAACAAGCCTCCACTTTCACTACAGCTGTCTTTGCTCAACAACTTTCATCTAACATGGATCATATTATATAGAATCCCATCCAATTTAAATAAACACTGTGAGCAACTGAGGATTTATCACATTGCTGATAATCAGTTCCACTGCTTCACTGCATTCACTGTTAAAAATATCCTTTTTTCCCGTCTTGATTGAGTTTTGGTGACTAACATGGAACCACAGGAAGTAACAAATCCCCCTAGGAACAGAGATGTTCTCCTTGTGGAGGCAGTTATATACCCTACAATCCAATGTTTTCTTTTTTTACGAAGAAGCCAATATGTTTAGTTTAAGTTCTCATTATACAAACATGTTTTCCTAAATTCTCTGGAGTTAATTCCCCATACAGAGTGGTCTGAGAATCTTGTTCTTAATTAAACAATGCTTCTCTTGTACTTTGCATGCTTTCCTAATTATCTTCTTCCTTTTTTTTAAGATGAATTGCTTTGATGTGTGAAGCAAAGCCAATGATAGAGTCAGAACATTTCATATAAGCTCTCCACTTTCCCATGCTTTGAGCATCAATACTGGTATCTGGTTTTGAAAATTTTATTCCAGACAAGAAAGAAGTAATTTTTTAAAAAAAGTCTCAGGATGAAAGTAACACTTAATTAGTAAATATAAAGTTAATTGGTTAATTAACTAACGAGTAAAATATGAAAGAGTAGATTACTTTTTTGTGACCAATTTTCTAACAGTTACAACAAAGCAATCCTTTCATGACCAACAGTTATTTATTACCTGTATGAAGCAACAAAGGAACTCATGCTCCTTCAGAGACATGCAGCTCCCAAAATAAAAGTAGCATAAACTCCACCTGGTGCTGCAGCCAGTAGGTAGGGACACACCAGGGTCTGTCTGACAGCAGCGTACACGCCTTGAGAAGCATTGTTAGGAGCTCTCTCAGTGACTGACAGCTCCTACAAATAAGACAATCTGGGACGTTTGGGGGGGTGACCACCTAACCTGCCTGCCCACACAGCACTGGCCCCACACAGGGATCCTCCCCCGAGTTCATTAACTTGGGCCCAATCTCTGTCAGACGGCAAAACCTCTAAAACCCCTAAAAGACACGCAGTTTCACACATTTTGTGCATCTCTTCCCAACTGCCTCCTTAAAAGGATCTTCTGATGGTCTGGTATCTTTTCAGGGAAGGCTGCCCATCCCTTAACTCTGTATGACCAGGGGATTCCACAATCTCTGCATAATCCACAGAGCAACAAATGTTCTAAGTGGATTTTTCCCTCTTGACTTCATTCATGGTGCACAAGCGCTCCTGTCGCTCCACATTAAACTGTTCCGTTTCCTTCTGCTGTCTGGGTTTGGACATGTCCATACCTGGTATTTGATCAATGGCTGTGAAATACCTGCTTGGCCAAGGAATCTGGCTGATGCCCACCATTGTGCCCACAAAACTTGGAAACAAAACAAATGTTTGCACAGGAACAGAAATATTTCATCACTACTAAAATAGAAAAAAAGGCCACAAATGCACATGCTTCAAGTGTCACTCATAACATCATAAAATGGTTTGGGGATTGGAAGGGACCCTTAAAGGTTATCTAGTCCAACTTCTCTACAATGACAAGGGACATCTTCAGCCAGATCAGGATCCTCAGAGCTCTGTCCAACTTGACTTGAATGTTTCCAGGGATGAGGCATCCAACACCTCTCTGGGCAACCTCTTCCAGTGTTTCACCACCTACACTGCAAAATCCTCTTCCTTGTATCTAATCTAAATCAAACTTTTTGAGTTTAAAACCATTACCCCTTGCCCAATCACTGCAGGCCCTGCTAAAAATTTGTCCCCATCTTATTAGTCCTTACCTAGTCTTTACAGACCGTGGCTCAGCTATAGATCCACTAAAATCCCATGCAGAAATACTAGGGGTAACGGCAGCAGGAACAAATCCTCTCCAGATTTGCTTTGTATGGTGACAGCAACAACAGTAAAAACTCTGTGAATGTTTTAGAAACCTGTCAAATTGCTGCAGTGCAATACATATATCCAAATATCCAAAAATACAAATATCCACTGTACACTACAGGACTTCAATACCAGCTAGCACTTTCAGCACATTTTTTTTTTTCTTTGTAAAGTAGAAGCAGCCTGATTTTGAAGACCACTGGGTCCCTGCTGCTCCTACTGATAATGACAGCAATAACTCCCCAGCAGCAATGGGGAAGGAAGCCTTATCACCAGCACACACTGGAATACTTTGCCAGCAGGTGCCTAACTTAATGTGGTTCTATGTGGATCTGGGCCTGACCCACACGGAACAACTTTCTGAATTTAAAAAAACAGTAAAAACAAAAAAAAGGCAGTGTGGTTGGGTTTGTTTTTTAAGAATGGTTTTCATAATGTTCGTGGAAACTGAATGAACAAAAAGATCTTGTAAAACCCTATACAGACTAACCTTTCATCTTAAAACTATCTTTGGAACTTCAATTCTATGTATATCAGACAGGATGGGGCAGAGTTGGGTTTTTTTTTTGCTTTTTCTTCTTCTTTTTTCTTTTAAGGCCTGACACTGAAGAGTGTTCAAGCAGGATTTATTGTCCAGGGCAAAGACAGGCCCTGTCTTGCAGTCCTTGCTGCAAATTCCACTATAGAGAACAGAGGCTGAGAAGACAAGGAGTCAAATTTAACTTCATATTCTTGTTTTCTGAGGGCTGCACTCTTTTCTCGGCACCAATTCTGCAAGCACTTAAATGGATGCTTATTTTCAGTCATACCAACCATCTCACTACAATAGAAAGTATATAAGGCTAACAGGCAGGGGGTTTTATTTGCTTGGGAGTTTTTTGTGATGGTGGTGTGTTGATGCTTTTCAACTCAATTTCCATGTTTTCGTTCTTACCTTTACTAAGGATTGAGACATGCAATTACTGAAATTGAGACAGGCAATCTTTATCCCACACCTGCTCTGGGACAGGCACTTCTAAACCAGTTTCAGTGTTGAGGCAATTGGGACTACTGGGGATTTATATGGGAACTCAGGAGGGCAGATTCCGCCCCTAAGCAAAGTCAGCAGTAACCTGAACGCCTGCAGCTTGCTGCTGCACTGAGAATTAATAAACACACAGCTATCAAAAAGAAACTATATCCTCCTGTTCCCCCACATTTAGTCCACAGGACAATTCTTCTCCTCCTTGGCACCCACATCACCAGGGAGAAAAACAACCTTTTAGTTTCAGTCTTATGGTTAAACTGAGGGCGAGCACTCAATGAAAAGCCATTTGTTCAAATGTGGCTGGAACTTTTTTTTAATGATCTCAAAAGAATGTTAAAATTTTGTGGCTAAACTGTCTAGACCAGATTTGAGCTGTAAAATATTCCATTTACTAGGGAAAATGCACTCAGAAGTAAGTCCACTCTCAAACAGGATACTTTCCCAAACTGCAGGCACAAGAAAATGATTGTCAGTTTATGTTAGTTTTCACTTCTTCTATTTGTCCATTTCCTTAGACCATCTGTACAGCATCTTGCCTGTTCTACACCAGATTTGCTAGTGAAAGCCTGATCACAAATGACATCAGCTCAAATGATCTGAAGTTTCATCCCTATTTCTGGCTCTCTCCCCAGATGCCTTGTTCCTACACAAGAACATGCTCAGCTATGGTGTTTTCCAGGGACCTCACCAGTCTCTAGAAAAGACTCCAGGCATGGTATTGCTATTGCCTCTTAGTGCTGGGCATGTTATCACATCATTTTTCCTTCTCCAAAAACCTAACAAAATCAGTTGTGCAGGGAATTGGAAAATCACAGATACTAGGTTTCAGATGACACATGGTTCTTTCTTCCCCGTGCACACCCAGCCTGGACTCGAAGCCCAAGGTCTTAGGGCGTCCAGAAACACAGAGGATACTTGCAAAGAAAGCAGCAGCATAAGTGAAAACAATGTAATGCCCCAAGTCTGACTTGTAGCTTGCACTGAAGCAGTCTCAGGTTTTTCCTCTCAAAGATCAAAGTTTCCTGTGGGACAGAAAATACCAGTTCTTATCAACTCTGAAGATAGGCATTGGAAAAAACCCCAAACTTCTAAGCTATAAGCTTGTTCTGCACCAATCATAAGACATTATTTCTATGCAGACACAGCCCTAGCTATGTATATTTCAATTCCTATTAACTTTAGAGCAACTTTGAACCAAACATGACACAGGAGTCTCCAAGTCATCTAGTTCCTGGAAGTCTTGGGAACACTAGCAGCAGAGGAGAGAGACTACCAATGCTCCCGACAAGGAAAAGGTTGCCACATGTCTCAGTCCTCATTATAAAACAGAAATTCAACACTGCACAGAGGGGATGCTGACAGGGGAGATGAAAGAAGGATGTGAAGAGGCAGTGCTCCTAGCACAAAATCCACAGCTGCATCAGCAAGCTTCCCCATGACGGTGCTGGTATTGGGTAAGTGCATTCTGCTGCTCCAAGAGGCTTTTTATACATCTGAATAGAAGGGACAAAGAAGTTATTTCTCCAGTGGGGTACCAGCATTTGACTACAAACACAGTAGTCCTGGGTTAGAAACTGCACCAGTTAAGGTCTTAGACTCCATATGACAGAGGATTAAAGTACACACCTGCTTGCACACACCAGCATCAACTGCTACTGAGTGGAGACCTTCCATGTGCTATTCTTGGATGCTGGTGAATACAAAGACCTGCCAAAGAACATGTCTATTGTTCAGTGCCTTGCAGGGCTGCTCAGATAACAGATGTCTTGCCATAAGTAGCAGCGATCTCTTTGAAACACAAAATACCCTCACGGAGATCAGCAGCTTTCCAAGTTCCTTAAATTACTTCTAAATGTATTTATACACAGTACAGCAGATTTTTTTTTTTTTTAATTAAGATATCCATCTGAGCCTTGCAGGAGATCTCAGTGCTGTATGCTAGCAGTACAAAACCAGAAGCATGACAAGTAATTGTCATTAAAGCGTAAAGGTCAGGGCAATCCCAAGCACAAATGCAGGCGGGTTGGAAAATGGATCAAGAGCAGCCCTGAGAAGGACTTGGGGGTGTCTGTGGGTGAGAAGCTCAACATGAGCTGCAATGTGCACTTAGAGCCAGAAAGCCAAACATGTCCTGGGGTTCACCAAAAGCAGTGTGGGCAGCAGGGTGAGAGAGGGGACTCTGCCCCTCTGCTCCGTTCTGGTGAGACCACACCTGCAGAGCTGCATCCAGCTCCGGGGCCCCCAGCATAAGAAGGATATGGACCTGTTGGAACAAGTCCAAAGGAGGGCCACGAAGATGACTAGAGTGCTGGAGCACCTCTGCTATGAAAACAGGCTGAGAGAGCTGGGGTTGTTCAGCCTGAAGAACAGAAAGGTCCAGGGAGAACTTACAGCACCTTTCAGTACGTAAGAGGGACGTGCAAGCAAGCTTGTCCTTTTACAAGGACATGCAGTGATGGGACACGGGGCAATGGCTTTAAACTGGAGGAGAGTGAGTTTAGACAGATTTTAGGAAGAAATTCTGCCCTTTCATTTGTCTTCTCTCCAGCTTCCTCCTGTTACACACCTGTGGCCGGGTAAACTAAATACAGTCCTTCTCCCTCCATCTTCCTCCCAGCAATCAGGGATTCAGACTGCAGCAGCATCAGATAAATCTTGTAGCTGCCTCACTGGCAGATGACTGGATCCTGCCTCTACCTCAGCTTCCCTCCTCCCTGAAGCAGCTGCTGTCAGTGACAGGCCTGCTGCCACTGCCCTGGGGCTGCAGATGAGCCCAGGTAGGTGGCAGGAGCCCCTGCATAGCCCAGATGCTCCTCATGCCACATCTGCCAGGGAGACACAGGAACCAGCCATGCAGAGCCAGGAATTTGGAAGGTGACTCAGGCTTCCTGCCCCATGGACCATGATGAAGTGCTGCAATCCTAACTCCTGTGAAAGAAATGATACAACATGATTTGGTCTTAAATGTAACATCATTTTCCCCCTTCCTCCATCCACACCATAAGCAGAGACTGTAAAATGAAAATTAAATTGTGGACCAGCATCTCGAGGCACCTCTGTCAGTTGTCATCACGAGATTGCTTGCACTGGAGGCAGAATAAAGGACACAGAACAGCAGACACGCACTTTGGCCTCCTTCTGGGCTAAGCAGCAACGGAAGAAAAAAACCCAACGTACACACACACAAAAAACCCAGATAACATGCAAATTCTAGATTTATCATTAACTAGGATTTAATCTTCTGCTTCTACCCTACATGTGGTCTCTCATGGGGCTGATTGGAAAGGATTGCCCAAAACAAACACGCCAGTACTTTCATACTCTTGAGGGTCTGCAAGAGAGATGCAGTGATTAGAAAAAAATAATACAAATGCTTTATTTCAGTGCCTGGTGAGTGTATGCTTTCCCTCAACAATTACAATACACACCCATGAGCCAGGATGTCTAAGGAGTACCCTTAACTTCTTACCACTGATGCTATCTGAAAGGACCATGCTGCTTTGCTACTCTTCAGCTCTCCCAGCTCATTGCAACAAGACAGTAAATGCTACTTATCAAGATCAGAATATGTTAAAATGTTCTGAAATCCCCCAGGCCCATTTAGAAGAAGAAAAGTGTCAAGAAGCAGAATTTGGGGCAGTTGCTTTAGGAACACAGATTTACAAAAGAACCTCACTGAAATGAGGTTCCATGAATAATGGAATTTTTCAATGACTAGTCCCTATTTAGCCACCAACATCAAATCTGAACATTTGGAAGAGTGAAAGAAGAAAAAGAGAAGAGAACCTCAAACTCTGGTGCTGAAATCCTGAAATAAAGAGTGAATGCCTAAACCCTTCTTAAAAAATGTTTCCTTCATATGTCACATTTCCATACTTGCTACTTGGGAAAAGTTCCTTAGATGAACTCTAAGCAATCTCTCACAATCATTCACTAGAAGAGAGATGAGTATCTTGAATTGTATTTTTGCAAGTTGAAGAGAGTCTCTTGCCTCATGTTTCTGAACAACATTTTAAACCAAATTTACAAGAACTGTCTCAGAAACAAGTAACATCTCACACTAATGTAGGTTTAACAAATTCAGAGTCAACAAAAACTTCTTTATATAAATTTTGTGGGCTGAAGGCTGTTAGCAACTTTCTAAAAAGTTTTGGAAAATAAAGGAAGTTTTAATGCAAGAAAATTCAAAACCTAAACCAGCAGATTCTGTGAGGACTACTTTAATGTTTAATAAACTGTGCACTTAGAAAAGTGTCAATAAGTCAACGACACAGTGTGCACCTCAAATAAATCAGCTATTGATTTCAAGACAATTCAATTTAGGCAAAGCAAACAAAAAAAGCTATTGCAACTGAAAGTCATCTGTCTTTATTCCACAGACACTTGGACTTTTGAAGGTCGTGTATGTGTGGAGGGGAAGTGCTGTTCAGGTTACAAAGGAGCTGAAGAACAGTTTGAGGCACTTCAGCCTAAATACTAAAGCCCTGCAATGCAATGTCAGGCCAGGGAAAGTGTCTTGACAAAATACTGTTATGGTTCAGACAGACTTTTGTTTCAGTCCCTGATCACATCATCCTTCGCAACCCGAATTCAGCCTTCTTACAGTTCTTCACAACAGTGGTTTTGATGAAACAGAAAAGTCTGGATCTGCTGTCTTGACTAGCTAAAGAGAGCCTGGACAGCACCTGTATTATTTATTCCTGTTTAAAATACCCTCTGTTCTTCTGTAAAATATTTAGGGTACTTTGTTCTGCCTCACAAAACGCCTCCCCAGACAGATGCAAGACAAGGTTTCCCTCACTCCTTGTGCTCAGATGCAGAACTGCCCTGATGATTTCATGAGTGGCCATGGAAAACAAGGCTCAGCATGAAAAGCTCTGAGCGGAAACGAGCTGCCCACACCATTACTGCTTCCCTGTGACACAAGTGTCTGAGCATAAAGCTGGGAAACCAGACGGGGCTGCATCTTCCCTGAGCCCCAGCCAGACCCGCCCTACAGCCCTGCCCATGGCACTGCTCCTATGGAACAGTATCCAGGAGCTTAAAGTGAAGATCAGCAATAGCAACGCCATTCCAGAGTCACTAGGAAAAACGTGAATTACAGCAACAGCACGCAAGCAGAAGCCTCAGAAATGATGTCTGCATCCATCACTACACACACGCACACCCCGCAAGCCCCAGTGATGCCCCCAGAGCCTGAGGTACAGACCTACCAAGCTGCTATCGACATGTCAGGTGCCAGTCAATGTGACCTTTTCTGCAGTTAAGCACATACACACTTAGAATTTCAGTGGAGTAAGTTTCTGTCATTCACTGTTGCTTCAATGTAAGTACTAAATACAAAAGAATTCAGTAAGCTGTAAGTGGGAAGGGCTAATATATGCAGACTTGACTGCAGAGTCAACAGGAATAGCGGTTTTATTTTAGAGTTATCTGAAAGAAACAGATTTATTGGGAAATAACTGAACTCTTAGCACCCTCCTCCTACAAAATTATTCATCTATTTCTGCTCAAAATCTGAACTACTTTAACTGGTCTGTGTAACTGTAGTGGCTTCCATCAGCTGCCTGCCCCCATCCCATCCTCTCAGCCCCCCAGTGAGGCTATGGATCCAGCAGTTGCAGTGGGCTCGTGATGCACAGTCATTCCCAGAGAGAGGGTGGCCACCCGTGTACACACAGTGCACAGGAGCCAGGGAGCTCATGTTAGAGGGAAATGCAAAAGGACTGCGGCAGCTCTTCCAGAGAGAGACAGCTGTGGTGTGGTTCTGAAAGTTTCAGTTAACAGGCAAAAATACACATGAAAATTGAATTTAAAATCAGGAGAGAAAACTCTTATGAAGATGTAGGACAGCATTACTTAGTTTTGCACAAAATTCAAATTCATTAACCCTACTAGAGGCCTATGTGTAAATGCACAGTAAGACACTGGTGAATCGGGTCCTCAGAGTACACGTTACATGAGAATACAACATTTGAGCACAGAGGAGAGGAGATTGCAGCTGCAATGTCACACTGAAAAACCAGTGGAGGCAGATCTAGATAAATGAAGTAGAGGAGTAGTATAGGAGCTCCTATGAGAAAAGTCTTGTCCTTCAACTGAAACAACTAAGTAAATGAAAGAACTGACACGGGAAGAGGCTCTTCTGACCACCAGAGATATAGAAAAAGAAATCCACTTCTACTGGCATACTGCATAGGAGAAATGACAAACTTGACTGAAATACCCCGAGAGGTGTGATGGCTGATAGAAACAGGACCAGAGATGAATCAGGAGAGATGTATTCACTGTCTGACTCTGCACTGAACCCAATACAATCATGAACAAGCCACTTAGTTTCTGTGCTAAGGCATCCTTCCCAGTCCCAACAGCTGAAACAATACACGTTTTGACTCTGTCCTTGCCTCAAACCACATGAGCATGCATTTCCTAAGATACCAAGGCTCCTGTAATGAAAATACTTCTAAATGTGTATCTGCCTTTTACTGATACAAAGTGGTATCTATGGTCTGACTGTCACTTTGCATTCCCATTAGAAACAAAGGAGTTATTTTTCCACCTGGGAAAGAGAAGACATAGAGTGAGTCACTAGCAAGGGGATGAGTCAGTCTACTTAGATGCTCTAGCCTTGTGATGATAAATGACAAACCCCTCTGCAGTCTGGAGTCTCCTCCTCACACCCCCAGAGCCCGCAGCAAGGGAGGCCAGATCCTGCCATCACCTCTCACTCCAGCCTGGAGGCCCATAACAGCTCCCAGCTTCCAGAGCCCGCAAGTGAAATCATGCAGGAATCAAGCTAAATGTGAAAAGCAACTGTGAATTTGAAATCTTGATGGAAGAAATCTGAGTTTTCATTGGAAGGGCCAAAATACTTGGAGTGGAGTTGCTAAGTTAAGGAAAGACATCTTGCTAGTTCCCAACAAGTGGCACCTATCACTGCAACCTAACAAAGCCTGACAAAAAACAACAGAAAAACAATTAGGCTGCCTCTGTCTTATACAGAGCAACTCTTCACCTGGAGTTTTTCACATTAATTTCACTTTGGTGAAGTGTTTCAAAGCTGTGCAGCCCCACAAGCAAAAGTAATCAGCAATGCTTTGTTTAAAACACAAGCAATTTGCAGTACCATGCTTAAAAGCACACTTGGTCTAAATCAATAGCAAAAAAATTAAAGAGAGGAACAGCAACTATGGAAAAAAGACAAACCACAACAAACTTTATCTACTATTTGCCATGGTTTCACAAGTCTGACCTTTCCCAAGTTCTATCATTCTAGCCTGGCCTTACTTTGGCACAACAGTGACACTAAGCAGTCTTCTGTCACTGCCACATACAGATAGTGAGAACTGCCACTAGCTTTAAAAAATAAGTTTTTGTTCTACTACATAGTCTGTGATCAGAGAGATGGCTGGAAGGTCAAGGTAGCACAGAGACACACACTCAAAAGGTAATTATCTGCTTGTACAAGTCCCAGCCACCAGCCAGAGAAGCAGTGACTTAACTAGCCTCAAGGCAGGAAGAGATGGTGGTTCCCACCCCAAAACACTTTCACAGAAGTAGGATCTATCAAAGACTAGTGTCTTCTTTTAGATCAGGTCCCTTCAATTAGATTCAACAAAAATACTGAATTGAACTGGCTTTCTTAGACCTTCCCTACTTCTGAAGAAAAGTGGTTAGTGTTACAGTTTACCTTGTTCAACTCAACGACCAGTTTTAACAGTATAATGCTTTTATACAGAAGCTAATATCTCAGGGGTACATCCTAGTGGGAAGAACAATGCACTGTTATTACAGTGATGGCCCTTGGATCAGGCTGCTGGACAGGGAGAATTGGGATTGGCTTTAACTGGAACAGGCCACAAGAAAGGACTCAACATAGCATTGGAATGCTCGACCATACGCAGTAGCTTGAATTGGGTTTAGCCACAGATGCAGCCAAATGTTCATTTAACTGATTTATTAGGCAATGACGGTGGTTTGACATCAAAGGAGAGATTTAGAGTGAAAACCTGCTGCCAGAACGTTCACAAGTTTTTTTTATATTTTTCCACATTTTGAGCATGTGCTTTGGTCTATGCCCATATTCTGCCCTACAGTCTGCTAGATCCCCAAAAGGATCTGTGATTTGGCCTAAGAAAGCCATTAGCAACATCACCACTGACTTGTGCCATCACCTTGTCATATTTTAGACTTTTGGAATGAGCAAAATGAGTAAATTCCTCAGAAAACCCCAAAACCAACCCAAAACAAAACAAAACCCCCACACCATCATGGGAAAGACCCAAGAACAGATGCAGTTATCACTTATTTGTGTATTGTGTATTTTGTGGCACACAGATCTAAAGCATGGTTTAAATCAGCCTTTAGAGTCTGGAACTGAAGTATCTAATAGTGTTTTCTCTCCAAGCACATAAGACTGTGAAACAAAACAACAGAGATCCAAAATTCAGTGTTCTCTTTCAAGTAAAACCCATGTTATTTCCCTGGTGGAATAAAGCAATTATGACTGCCACAGGGCTTGGGTGCTTTTTCCTTTAAGGCGTGACTCAGGTTAGTTATTCTTGGTACTCATGTTCAGGACATTGTTTCTTACTACTGCAGGTAGCCATTTTCTAAGAAATTTTTCATAAATATTTAAAAGTTTGGCACTTATTTTATTTTTCTTCCTTCTTTGCAAAAACTCTTCTGGTGGCTAATTTATTCATACCTGAAGTACATTTATTTGTCCATGCTTTTTAAAACTAATCAAGTATCCCTCATCTTGTGTCATTCTTGGCAATGTTTGCAAGCAGCAGTCTCCTCTCACCAGAGAGAAGCACCTACAGCTAACACTGAAGGAAAGACCTGGGCACTTTATAGCAAGGAGCACTGTGCATTTCAGAGAAGGATATTGTGGAGGCAGCTCTCACCATTCTTGTGATGATCTCAGCTCAGGGGCCCATAAAGGACTCCTAGTAGAGCTGCTTTACTGAGTGCTTTTGACCTAAGAAAGTTGGTGCAGAAAGTTCCTGTTGCAGCCAGATGCCAAGCATTGGAAAAAAAATCCTCCCCTCTAAACTGTGGAAAGTCCAAAATTTTACAGTGTCAGTACATGAGGTGTGGTATTTAGGGACCCCGCTCCCAAAGGAGGCACAGTGCAAACAACACATGCAAGTTTTGAATCCAGTGAAGAACTCACTTTGCTTGAGCCTGGCTAAGTACTTGACTTCTGCAAACAATTCCCTGCCACTAATTGAAAACTGGACATGAAGCCAGGTGACCTCCCACCCCACTCAGCAACTTGCAGGTATGCAACTCAAATTCCTTCTTTGTCTCCTGCCATCCAACAGAATAAATGAGTTGGGAACTGTTAGGGAAGTAATTAATTATTAACTAAGGGGAGGGGGAAAAAGTCGCCTCTTTTGTTATGCGTCACTATATTTTGGCCTTTATTCAAATACTGGTCAATTAATTATTTTTAAAAATCAGTATTTACACCTCTTTCCCATACTACTATGAGGGTATTGACTGACCTACACATCTGGTATCTATTTACCAAAAGATATACAGCAGATCTGAAAGAATGAACCTTTGCTTGGCAAACAGGGTTTCTCTTAGGCATTCCCTCAAGCATTCATTCATTTTAATGGTGTATGCCTCACATGGAAAATCAGCCTTGAAGATGTTAATTATTACTGGTGTTTCATTGCCCTTCTGGCGTTCTACAGCAAACCCTGATGAAATCTGTCATGAGCTTTATTACAGACTGCAAAGTCCACCACGGGCAGGGCTGGTTTTGGGGTTTTTTTCAACCATTCAATGCTTTCAGGGTGCATACCTGGGTGACACACCTTTGAACTCGCCTTGCTCTTCACCTACACAACTTTATCTCAGCCACTTAATTTGCTCAACTCACACAGCCAAAGATTGTGCTTTTCACCCCAAGTCTCCAAGGGTTCTGTGGTGAATCAGCTTTTTACCACGTGACTTTTCCCTATGACAGGAGACATTATAGGCTGTAGATCCCACATTGTGTTGATACATTTGTCAATTGAACTCTGATATTGCCAAATTATACCAATTTTGTTTCTTACAAAAAAGTCACATAATTACTAAGAAACATAAGGGACAAAGAGGATGACTTAAAATTTGCCACTGTGATCCCATAACCAGGAACAGAAGTGGAGAAAGAAAAGAAGAGGAAATTCCCAAATACAACAGGGTCAACACGAATTAAGCTTGCAGCCCATTAGCACTAACCTCCAAATAACCTCCTAAACTTCATTGCATGAAGCATAAGATGCAGCAAGAAAAGCACAGCATGTTGAAAAACCATGTTTGTAAAGGGAATACCCTCATTTGCCAACCGATACTTCATACCCATTGTCACAAATTAGCAGTAAAGCCCTGCATCCCCTCATCCAACATAAAGCACATGCCAAATCTGTTTTAGTGTTGTTCCCTTATATTAGGTATAGAATTCACACACACAATTCATTGATAAAATTAACATGGATTACATTCTAGTTCTTCATCCCAACATCATTCAGTACCATTTATTTCCCATCAAATCAGAAGATGTTTCAAGTTCCTTAGCAACAATCTCAACCAAATATACATGGTGACACCACACAGAAGTGTAAAATGTACTGATACAGACAAATGTTTCCAGCATGAGGCCCTCACCCAGTAACCCTGGGAGCATTCAGAAGTTTAAGCCACTATTTTTACAGCCTCCTGGGCCTATCATCAGACAGCTCAGACACCAGAACAAATGCTGAGAAGGTGCCCACACCAGAACAAATGCTACTCTACTAGTTCATGCTCAACTTCTTTCCCATCTGCAACAAAACATGCAGGAGGCATCTCACACGTAAATGGTTGTCTTACAGAGGACTTCTGAATTCAGGATTCAAATTTGGATTCAAATTAGGTCTCACTTTCCTTACAGATTTCCCACTGTGTCAAGATCCTAATATAACCACAGCCATACCAGGCAGCACAACTTACAAGCAAAGTTCAATTATTCTCACAAATAAGTGAGAAGTGCTCAGCATGGACCAGGATGACTCAGCAGGTGATCTTTAAGAGATAGATAGATATATAAATATATATATATATATAGCTAGATGAGTAGACAGGGGTCCCTGGAGAAGAAGGCTAGTTGTCACCTCAGAAGGGTGGATTTCGTATTAAATAAATAATACACATTAGAAGTCTAAGAACTCATTAGCATTTTGTAAATATTTTACATATTAAATTCTCTGAATTTTCAGAAGATAGGTCAAGTTCCAATCTCAGTATCTCAGTCGTGGAGTCTGAAAAATGTTATCAAATCAGGCTGATGACACTAAGTGGGAAAGCAGAAGGCAGAGCCCAGAACCGAGCGGCCAAGCACTTTGAACTTTCCCATGGAGAACTGGCAATTTCAGATGCTGTAGGTCAGCCAGCTGACAGTGATCCTGTAAAACCATGCTATAAAAAAGATTGTTGTAGTTCAGTGACAAAATCAAGACAAACTTTTCTTTTGATTTTTTCTTAAATAGATTTTCCACAATTTTACACACACACACACACACAAAAAGAGCTTTTAAGTTTTTTTCCCCCTCTCTTACTTTGCTGAATTTCTCTAACACAAAGTAGCTATGAAATCAATAAACTATTAAACTGTTCATTGAGAACAGCAATTAAAGGTGCTGGAAGGAGAGGGCATAACCACCAGGATATAAAGTCACTTTGGCTGACCCCCTTGGCCAAGCAGAAGAGCTTCACCAGGCAGAGGGGACACCAATCCCCACAGCTCAATGCCACGGGCTCCCTCCTGAGAAATAGGGAGTCACAACTTTACTTCCTCTGCTTCACTGGGAGCCATCTGAGGGACACAATTTCATCTCAATTGGGTAAAGCAGACAGAACTCAGAGTTTCAACTTCCTTAAGCAAGTAAACTTTGAAAATAAGCAATTTTGCAGTAGGAAATAGGAAACAGGAAAGGAAGGAATAGGTCACTGAAAACTTGAATAAAGACAGAAAAAGGTCAGTTAAAATAATTTTTAATGGAATGCTAACGAAGGAAGTCGGATGAGAGTGCTGCAGTGTTCTAAACAGAGAAATAGTCCAGTGATTAAATAAAACAAAACACCAAAGGCAAAGGATTTGACTTGCTGTGGAGTCATGCCTCATCAGAAATGTTTAATTAAGACTCTGGGGCTCATTCAAAGCCACCAGGGACAGTTTGAAACAAAATAAAGTTTTCATAGAACCACCAAAAACTGTGTTGTTAGGAGCATGTTGGAGGTCAGAAAGCTTACACTGAGCTTGGAAGAAAAAAGTTAAATAAAAATAAAGGAGAAAACCTTTCTCATCTCATCTGTGTCCACATCACAGAGCATTCCCAGGAAGCCTTTGCTTGACAGCAGACCCTAAAGCAGCTTAGACCGACACAGATCCTCTTGGCTTTCAGTGCTGTCTGTGCCCGACGGAAACGTAGAGGTGACCTAGAACCAGAACATTTTCAGCACCCACTTTCAGTCCACTTTCAAAGCTTCACAAGCTCTTCATTAAAAAATAGGAAATTTTGGATTTATGTAATTACATCATCTCATCCTTGCGGAGAATGCTTCCAAAACACAGGAGCGATCATAAAATTTGGATCGCTAATGAAGAGAAAACGCTTTCTGAGCTTTTTGGATCCTGCCAAAAAAGACACAGCCTTTATTGCCAAATGTTGCATTTCTTTGCAATTTCTAAACAGACGTGCCTCTTCCCTGTACCAATCTTTAACTGGCTCTGTTACACTCCACTCCAGACTGACTTACTGGAAAGGGAAAACAGAAGGAAGAAACTTATTAGAGATGACAGTAAATCTGCTTCTTGCTGAAACTCATCCAGCTCCAAGGGAGCCGAGGTAGAGCCACCCTGACAGCTCACCAAGAGGAGCACCTAGCTGTGACTGTGCATGGTGTCACCGACCCCGACCCTGCTGCCCGTTGGCACCTGCACCTCCCCAGCAGCTCTCACACCACACTGACCTCCTGGCCCAAGGCATCACACTCGCTAAAGATTACCTGGGACACACACCCCACCAAAAAACATGATTCTGATGAACTGCCTGATCAAACAGGCACGTGCCAGAGATGCCAGAGCAGTGGGGCGGGAGCAGACTGAGCAGGGCAAAGACAACTGTTTGCAGGGAACACACGTTAGGTGGCATGCAGAGAGCTAACATTAGAAATACAGAAAGGCTTCAAGCACATGAACAGACTCTCTCTTCACAGGCACATCCAACTGTTTCACCCTCAGTTCTTTTCACAGCACTTCCCTACGCTCTCCAGCTGTGAACCTCCTGGCAGTCCTGTGCTGTTCATCCTCACCTGCCAGCTGTCACACTGCAGTACCTCACACAGGTGAGGAAAGGCAGGAAGATGATTCTGTGGGATGAGTGGCTGCACTTCAGCTGTGCCAATGACTTGATTTTGAAAGCTGTGTCTGTAAGGGTGATTTAAAGGTGTAACTTACAGCTACAGGCATGTTCATAGCATGTTTATGAAAACATTCCCTGGACTGGCTTTTCATCACTCTGTTAGCCATAAGCACATTACTTCTGCACAGTGATGCAGCAGCAGCTACAAGTGACTGTATCCCACCAAAGCTGCTGTCCTCTGAAGGCTACCAAATCCTGCCCAGCCTCCCTCCCTGAGGGAGGGCAGCACATCCCTACTCACAAATGCTACAACTTCAAACACAGGCAAAGCCATTGCCTTCAAACATCCATCTTTTAGCTCCAAAGCAATAACTCTCTTTTGCCAGAATTCTCCAAGCCACTTGCACTTTTTTATTTTTACTGAGGTCTCTTCTTATAATGCTTACAAGTACACAAACAGTTTCACCTTCAATAAGTCTTTTAAGCCTCAAAGACTAAGGATTTTCAGTACAACGGTGAATTTTTCACTTCAAGTTACAGTATACAACAAAACCTCACTTTAAAACAAGATGCCTCAGTCTGACACTCAGGCTTGAAACAAAGCGACATTTAGGCTTTGATCCTCAATCCCAACTCACAAATCAGCTTTGGAAACAGATCCAAAGTTATCGAGGACCAATCTCTGAATCAATTTCAAACATGACCCAAATTGTAAGTCTTGCAATTAAGATTTTCTCTGCAGAGATTAACATTGTATAAGTTGACATAAATTTAAATTCTCCTTCGTCAAATCTAAATTTTTACAACCAGATCACTTGACAAACTTTCCATTTACAGTTTGGCTTCACTAGAAGTCCAAGCTCAAGACTGAGCTCTTTGATGCCATGAAATCTGTCTCTTTCAGACTAACGTAAATTGGGAGATTTTTTTTGCCAACAATATATGAAGATAAAACAAGATTCATTTGTTTTTCACGTCAGTGATGTATCTGTTTTCTCTTCTTGCCTCCCTTCAAGGAGAGCTGGCAATCCTGTAGCCTGCGGCTTACTTCCAGCACTGTAACAGTCCCTGGCAAAGCCAAGCAGCACGACTGCTTTTGCCACTGCAGTTCTCCAGCAATGATGGAAAGACCAAAATAAAAATACCAAAAAAATCCGCTGCTGGTCTCGCTAGAAAAGTCCTTAGAAACTCTCCTATGGCTTCTAAGCATTCTTGGCCATCCTGTCAACCAGCTCCTTGTCCTTCCCAGTCCTGTGCACACGTGGAAATATCCTCCTCCTTCAGAGGTATTGCCCCCGAATAACATTCCAGGAAAAGGAAAAGCAGTCCATTACAAGAGAGAAATTACGGCTAAGAATAACCAGTGGTAAAACACAAACCCTAACAATATTAATCTATAAGGCATCATAAAAATGCAACCCTTAGCAGCAGAAAGTGGCATACTAAATTGCTCACAAGAAAAGATTAATATATTCCTGTCATAATGGAATTGAGTGACATGTGATTGAGAATTAGGGGCACTTGTCCTTACTGCTGAAGATAAACTGCTCTCACTGTTACCTCCCAATTTAATTTGAAGTATGTGTTAGCACTGATAACCCAGCCTTAAGGTGGTCACTGTCAGAATGAAAAGCACTGCAACACTGCAAAAGAATATTAATTTGCAAATTAACTAGGATACATGGCAAAAGGATAAAAATGTAAATTAATTATTAAAATTTTACTCATCAGTTTATTATTCCAATACAAACTGCAGAATCTGTTGCAAGTTTGGTTGACACTTCTCAGCTGAGCCCACATATGTTTCTTCTGCTCACTCCTTCAGAAGTACAACTCCCTCCCTCCAAACGAGCCTTCTGCAGAGCAAAGAGTAAGAAGCCCCAGGGTGCAGCAGCTCCCTTCTTCCATACTTACAAAAAATGCTTCTTTTGCCTTAACATCAAGCTGCAGGCAATGGCTCAGCACACCTCCTACGTGCATCCAGAGGTTCCAGTGGTGTTCTTTATTTCATGAAAGCATTTCTTTTAACAATATTAAGTTCAGTAATCTCTTTTTAATTATACTGAAATTCTGACTCAAAAAAACCCTACCTGGTGACATACTTCTAATCAGTACTAATGCCCACTAATGGGAGTATTTGAAAACCTCACATTTTTAAAGCAAGATCTAAAAATCCAATTAGACATGTGCTTTGATCAGCTTTTGCCTGCTTCACCACTAGTTCCAGCTCGAGAGGCACACCAATGTGAACCGTAAGGAATGGCCCAGCAGGGAGTAGCATCGTGTAGTTTGCATGCCAGCACCACTAGAGCGAGACAAAAGAGCCAGCAGGCAGAGGAAGAGGAAGCAAAAGCCATGACCTTCAATGTTCTTGCACATCACCAGCTAACTCTGCCAGGGATCACACACTTGGAAAGCCAGTCCTGCCCCTCTGTGAACATGTGCCAAGCTATGTGTATCCATTTAGCAGAAAATAACTGGTCTTCCTTTGAATAAATATTCCTGATGAAATAGATTCCCCTACTAGGGACTGTTCCTCCTATGTAATGCCTTTCCCTTCTGCCCTGAAAGTATCCTCACATTTAGCATCCAAAACTGGGAAAGTCTAAGAGCCAAGGTTAACTGTAACCCATTGCACAAAACATGAAACCCTTACGACCATGGTGGTGGAACAACTGGCACAGCAAATTCTTCTCACTGCCTACCACTTGTCTCTGGGCTCCTCTACAGCACAAAGCCATCTGTGAGGGCTGTCAGAAGAGCTTCTTCAGAAGTTGGTAAGTTAGTAGATCATAAAAATGAGCTAGCAAGCCTACTGCCAGGGCCCTGAGGAAACCAGGAGATCTCTCGCAACCTCCCCAGAGTTGCACCTCTGTCACCAGGACCATCTCTTCCTTCCCAGCTTGCTGTCCTTGTTCCATTGACATGATCCAAAGATATGATCATTCAGTAGTAAGCATGGAGCTTACTAGGTTGAACTCCCAGCTCCTCCAACCACTTCTTGAAGATAAGGGTATATGCTAGGAAGGAGGTTAGTTTTACTAATTTGGCCAGCAACCTGGTCTCCTGACACAGCAGATGACCCACAGAAGAACAGTTCTGGGGCACAGCTCATCCCCACACAGATGTCACGGGTGCACACTGCTCACAGAGGCAGCCCAGACTAGCGCCCTACAAAGCAGGACACTGCCCATCCCAGGAAGGAGGCCACACAACCAACTTACCGAGCACAAGCTCACGGTGTTGGTATAAGGCACTTCAAGATATGCAGGGAAGAACACAAGCAGGAAGCTACAGACAGCCTGTGCTTGGCTTACAATGCTGCAGACACGGGTGTAAGCATCCTTACTCCAGCAGTAAAAGGGTGAGTGTTTTCTTCACCCATACCTTGGAGCTCTCATGAAGCCTGTATCTGATACAAACCCATTTCAAAGAAATCGCAGAACTGAGGTGGTAATTGGGGTCATACACAGGCTCACACTTGAGTTTGAATAAATCTGTCAGAATTACCAGTTTTGGTAGCCATCAACTGTTTTCAGCAGTAATTTGCTTTTCTATTGTGCTGGTGATACCCCTACCTATGCTGAACTGCACAGATTCAGAGAAGCTCTATTACACACATCACTGTTGCCACTGCATGTCAGGCCCATCACACTCCTGCCCTCAAGTTCTGGTCTGCATTGCACCTGCCACAGGACCGTGCTTCAGCTGATCCACAGAGATGGAATGTGCCCTGGCACTGCAAAAGAGCAAGAACAGAGATAAAAGCAAGGCAGGAACCAACCCCTCCTTCCTGACAGCCAATAGCTACGGTCCACTCGAATAGGAACTCATCTTTGCACCCTCTGTTCTGGATCAATGCCCTTCACAAGAAGTCCCAGTCACACTTCAGCCATGAGTGCAGAAATACCAAGTGGAGTTCTCAGATCATGTTCATTTACAGCACGACCCCCTTGCAGCTGCCTCGCTCGCATATGAGAAAGTGAGACGCATTTGGGGCATAAGTGCTCAACTTTGGCCTCTCCACCTTGCGTTGTGCTCAGAGATTATTGCCAGCCTGGGAGGACAAAGCTTCCCCACTTCCTGGGGTCAACCTCTTCTCCCTAAGGGCCAACTTATAACACACAAAGAAAGAAGCAATTAAATAAAATCCGAGTCTTATTCCCTGAACTTGACAACGTTTTCACATGTTAGAAAACTGCAAACCCATTTGCCAAAGGGCACAGGAACAGATGGGAACTGAAAGGGCTATTACATAAATTAAGCATGAAAACACTGGTTGTCTGCTCAAAATCCAGCTCCTGTAATTTCCATGTGTGCTGTATTTGATGTGGCCATAGCACCATTCCCACATGCCTTCTTCACTTGAGGAAGATGGGCGCACATTTTTCCAGTTTGCTACATAACTATGTTGTGCTTAAAACTGCCTACAGCTAGAAAACATGACAAACATGACAGAACCCTGCTATTTCCAGCAAGGAAGTCAAATGTGAAAAAAAGATACCACGTGTATTTTTAGGCTATAATTGAAATTTTAAAGTGGTCCCTCTCCTGAACATTTGAACAGATGTCATGTGCAAGCAATCTACTACCAGCCACAACTTGTGACAGAGCAACATTTTTCATAATCTAATGCAAAATTAATCTGACAGATGAGCAAAAAGCAAACAAACACCAGAACTTCAGACACAGATATATTTTTTACCATGCTTGCTTGACTGTGAGGAGGACACAGAAACTTAGAGGTCAGCAGGGGAGAGAAAAGGCAGGAAGAAAAGCATTCCTAGATGCCTTGCGGTGATGACAAGAAGCCTGTCTCTTCAAAATGCCTCACTGCAGCTCCTAGTCCTGTGCACTTGTGGGAAACAGTCATACATGTCCAGCAAGACAGAAGGGAAATTTATGTTTCCAAGACTGAGGTAAAAATACCCTTTCAAACATGTTAAGTAGCTTCCATTTCCCCACCTTGAACTGCATGAAGCATTACTTCCAGTGCCCCAGACTTTCACAGGAACTGAAAAAGATGCTAGATTTTTAAATCTGAGGCCACTCTGAGCAGCAGCAAACACATTCATGAAATGCTGTACCAGGGTTTTCTTTTCCAAGGAATGAACATCAACAGCGTCCAGCAGCCACCACAGAAAACATGGAGGTCTAAAAGGGAAGGCTCTGGGAGAGCATCAGCCAGCAGCTGCAGCCCCCCACAGAGACAGCTGATGTTACCTTCCCAACTTCGACTTTAAAAGTGCAATAAGAGAAGAATGAGCAAAGTGCAGGGACAACGTACTTCACAGAGAGGCAATATTTTAATTTACATCTGTGTTAAACATTGGTGCATGAACAAAAACCCTGGATGCCTCATGCACATCAGCCGTGATCAACATGTAAAAGCTCTGCTGACATAGGAAGACCATAGAAAGGACATGGTCTCATTGCATGTGCTCTTTTCTTTTTTTCTTCCTTACTTTAGTAAACTTAGATTTGCAGGCAAAACCTCTAGCAGACCTGGACACAGAGGTAAAAGAAAATGAAAAGGGAAGAGGTGGGCCTGTTTTCCACCTATATTGATCCAGTAAAACTTTCACTGGCAAAAGCTGCCCAAGCACAACACTATCTAGAGTAAGTCAGGCTTGCTGTTCCAGAAAATAGATTTCTAAGCACAGGCGTGGCCTCAGTCTGTCTACACCCAAACGATAAGATGGCATCTCAGCAGACAGTTGCATGATGGCATTGCCACGACACTTTCACCCAGAAAACTACTTTTCTGTGTTGAACAAAAAAAAAGGCCTCTTACTTAGCTATGCAAGGGAGAAGGCAGATGAGTAATAAAGCAGCTGAAATGTTGTCTGCATGAGGCAGGAAAGAACTGGCACGAGAAAACCAGTTACTGAGCTGCAGTGTCTCTCTTCCAGTAAGCAGCACTGTGCTCCTGGACAGTGACTATATCTCAAGTGGTGGAAGCCACCCAAGATGATGCTTCCCACACAGAAAACTTCCCTGTACTCAGCTTGGGAAGGGGAGCATTTTGCTGTTTGCTTCCAAGCTCTGTGTCTGCCACCTGACTCCAAGCTGGGCATGCAGTGCTGAAGTATGAGAAGCCACCAGGCAGAGTAACTTCCCAAGAGCTAGTGAGGACCTTTGATGTTTTTTCTTCAAGGACACCTTCAGCTTCTGATCCAGAAAAGAAAGGGCACTCAACATTTGTCAGGGCATACACAGGGAAGATTTACACTTTAGAAACCTGAACATAAAGGTAAAACACAATGAAAAATTAGAAGCAAGAACTGTTTATGTCTGTTCTCTGTAGTACAACCAAACAGAGCATATCTGTAACTTCACATCAGGACTCGGACACCCTGGGGCACAACTCAGTTTCTCCAGCTAAAGAGTGAAAAAGAAAGCATGGACCTACTTCATGGACCATTTTTAAGCCTTCTGATTAAAGTACGTATTACTGCCCCAGAAGCAGGCTTGGACCCAAATTCTCAACAATTTCCAGGAACACTGCTCCTAACTTGCTCCCAGTGAAAGCTTTCAACTGCAACAGACAGCAGGAAAGCACAGACTCACCATTAACCAATATACAACACACATGGCTTGACATTCAGGAGTGCTTCCAGGATCGCAAAATGCTGAAAAAACACACCAGGCATAAACCATTCTGGGAAGGTAAGAGTGGCTGAGATACAATCTGATGACAAGAGATCCCCTCACAGCTGGAAAGGGAGCATGAAATAAATCTCTTGGTCACATCCCAATGAATGCAGAAACAAGCAAAAGGTTGGAAGAGTATGAAAAAAAAACCTAAAATGACGGGGGAAAAAGCCTTTGTAAAGACTGGCAGTGGGAAAAATCCCCAGCTAGTTTGGACATACAAGAATTATGGCCTGTTTCCCTTGGTGCCCAAGCACACTGGGGGGAATGAGACGCATTTCTAGCTGCACAAAGAGTTCCCACAGTACTGTGTTACCACGCTGGCTATAGCATTCTGGAGATGGACGAGGTTGTAAGTCACTGACATTACACTGATGTATGGACTTCATGCATTACTAATCATTCAGACACAATAGCCCCGTGTATATTTTTGTTTTGCATCCTCTGCAAAAATTCTCCTCTCTCTACTCTGGAAGTTTTTAAGAAAAAGTGTTCAGGAAACAGGAACAGAATGGGGAAAGATTCACCACAAACACTGATGTGTTTGGGGGAGGGGGAGAAGAAAAAAGGAAAAAAAAAACCAAAAAGCACCAAAAAACCACAAGCAGGCTCAAGAGAGCCAAATATGAAGACAATTTTAATTAAATCACGTCTGTCTTAGACCATCCATTTCAGCTAATTTAGTATCTCAAAAGAGTTTTATCTCAAAATAGTTAATAGCTCCAGAAGCCCCCAACTTTTTCCCAGTTTTTTCTTTAATGCAATTACATTTTTGCTGTTGCACCATGAATATTAATAGCGTTTTCTGCATGAGACAGAGAAGCTGTACAACAGGACAAGAAAGCTTCAATCCTATTGATGATCTACTTGCTGATGGTCACACATAGCTTGTCTGTCAATGTGATTTCTACTGAAACTATAGAAAATAGGCAGCACCCCTCTCAATACTTCAAAAGCACGCATCTCTGTAGGTAAAACCTTCCATTCTCTTGACTGTAGAAAGAACAAATAAGTGGCAAAGCAGACAAGCAAAGCTATTGTTCTACTGTATATTCCTCTGGAAGACACAGACAAATTCTGCTCTTCATTAAAGTACCTTTGATCCAGAATTGATCTAACCTAGTCAATGGAACTGACCCAGATTTACAGGGGAGAAACAGTTCAGGGCTCCACCCAAGCCTGCAATCCTATATTTGTACCTCCAAGGGGAGTGTGCCCTTTGTGCAATCCAAAATCCTCTGCTCTAGCACAGTAGACCTGTGTACTCACTAAAATGAACTGAAAACCAACCACGGTCTCCTCTAGTCCATCATGCAGACCTCGTGCCATCCACCCACCAGCAAATTCAAACCACTCAGTGTACTCCCTTCAGAAGAAGAGAAAAAAAAAAAATTATAAAAATAAAAATCTTATGGCTTGCCCAAACCAAAACCCCAAACCCAACAGCCTAGCAGGGAGCCATGTTCACCCTATCTGAGCTTCCCTAACCTTGCCACAAAGGACAACCAAGACTGATTTGGCAAGAGAAGGAATGTGGAGAGGCAGAGATCATCTGGCACAGTCCACAGGATTGCCAGTGCCACGGTGGCAGGAACTCTGCACAATGTCCAGCTGACCGATCCTGTAACAATAAAACCAGTGAGTGGGACAGCTGGTTAATAAAACAGCAAGGCCTGGGAGGCCGAGTGAAAGTGTCCACGGTCACCCTTGCAGTCCATCATTCTCTGGTGTATTGCCCCAATGATTAGCAATTACCTCAACTTCTTAATTACATGCACACATACATGTGCTTAATTCTAAAGATGAAACGCTTATCACCATCTGGAAACTCAAATGTATTTTAGAAGTTAATCAAGACCAAAATACATAATCAAGACCAGCTTTATCAGTTTTGTATTTACGACCCCAACTGACACATTTTATTAATCACCAAGTGTTTAAAAAGTGTTAAGGCCCTCCTCCTCAGTTACTATAAATTTTCTGCTCCCACTTCCAACACAGGCTGTAAAAATACAGATTACTAGAAGGACATATCCGGCTCCTGGTACCCACCAGTGTAGGTGCAGAATGTGCTATTCTGTGTCAGGTCACTTCAGATAATACAGACATTTTTGTTCTGCCTGCATACCAATCAGCTTTAAAGCACTATAATACAAATAGTCTTTTAAAGGATTTTAACTACCTAAAGCTCTTTGTTTTAAGACAAGGTATTACATTAAAGATCATCCACGAGATCCAATTATAGTCACCTTATTAATTATATGTCTACCTTGCCTAATTCAAAAATCCCTACAAGCTATTTTAAAGTTTTTGATTCCCTTATACAATCATTTATCAGCCAAAAAAGCACGAAAATGACTAGCTAATGAATTCAGAAGGCATTACTCTGAGGGTCCTGAAGCCCACCTTTTTGCCATCTACAAAATGTATCTTGAATGTCCATGTCTTCAAAATGAATAAAAGGGAAAAAAAAAAAAATCTCACAGTTCTCTGCTTTTTACAGAGTACAGTGTGTTCAAGAAGTGGATTGAAATCCAACAAAGCCTTTTATTCCTTGTGGATTTTTATATTGGACTCTGCAATTAAAAACTATCATCTCCTACCACTCAGCTAAATAACATAAAAAGACACAATCTTTTGATATTAAGATGACTACGGAGGGCATCTTTTAGCCTGAGACAATGCTCAAAGCAGCAGCAGCAGTTCCTTTGCAGATTAAGCACAGCTGAGGACGAGACCTTGCTCTTTCACCTCCTGGAGAGGAGAGAGAAAGGGGGGCCTGATCCTGCAAAACCACACATCGATCACTTTACTCAACATCCTTGAAACCAAGGCTACCTCTCCCTGCAAGACGAAGAGCAGACAACATTTCCAGGATGAGAGCATTTCACACCTGTTTTCGCACGGTGCAGTCCACCTACCTCCAAGACATTTGCTGGATAGAGTTACCATCTCCCAAACCCCCGGAATCACAGTGCAGTGAGGAATTCTGCTCAATTGCATTGTTTGTATTTTCCATTTCCCCCAGCACCTTCTTTTACGTTTTTTCATAGGAGTGTGAAGCCATCGCAGCAGTGATTGATAGTAACGGAGCAAAGTCATCCCTCAGTGTCTACAGCCTGGCACAAACAAGATGAAGGCTACCTTGAAGAGGCACTCTTACTTGTTTAAACTGATAGACTGATAAACTGTAAAAATCCTTGCTCTTCTACAGCCTAGAAAGAATTCATAAAATCATTCCTCTCTCAACTTGGATGTTTCCAAACGTGTAGGTTGAGAAAGAGTAACAGAAATGTGAAACCATACTTACTATTCATTTCAATTAGTAAAATAACAAAGGCACCTATGTGGCGCCCTTGGCACTTCTGGGATTTCTTTTAATAACAAAGAACTTCATACTCCTTACAGCAGCCTTCTTCGGAGAAAACAGTTTGCACTTCAGAAATCGATGCACTTGGATTACTTGGGCCACCAACTACAGATTTTGTAGGGGGTGGGAAGATGGGTGAGTGCATGTGCACATTCACACACATTTATGTGCACAGCCCTCTTTTTTTTCCAGTCAGCATTTTTTAAGTGCTCACACTCAGCTTTCTTAATTCACAGATTCAAATTTGTCAGGGGAAAAGACACGAAATACTAAGTTTCCAAATCTAGCCTCAATGTCAGTCAGTGTGTTCTAATGAATATTTTCCTTCAAATGTTCCAGCGGCAGCCATCTAATTTTATTTCTTTTAAATATCATCCCTTTTGATGCTTGTAACCTAAGTGTTAATGCCTCATTCAGGACCTCATCTCTAACGTGTAAAATTAATATGGCCAAAAGGAAATCTGTCATCTGCTTTCATCGCCAACACTGGGCACGGTGTAAAAAGCAACAAAAAAGCATTACTACTTTAAAATAATTCAAAAAACCCTGGATATTTAAATGTTAAATGCATAAGGCAGTGAAATTTCTTTATACAAGAAAGCCTCCCTTGACTCACATGGACACAAAGCTCCCTTGCTGCAAATTAACAAATGCTTGTGCTGCACCTACTTATACTATGCTGTTATCCAAAGTCCTGTTAGCATATCACAGAAATGAGAGTCCTGTCATCTACTGTGGCTCTCTGAGGCTTGCTGCCACAGAGCTTTTCAACCTCTGAGTTCCTAGAGTGGAAGCAGTAAAACACAGCAGCTCCCACAGACACACCTGCAGTTCCCGTGTTCTGTCCGAGGAGCTCCCCACCTGCAGGCATTGGACGTCACAGAGAGGGCAGAGCAGAGGATGAGAGGATGCACACTGCCACAGGGTAGTCAGCACCCTCATTCCTTTATTCCTTAGAGATAAGTGCTCATTATCTGTGCACAGGTTGCCTTCCATTAGGTACTTCCTAGAGATGCTACGGGTGGTGTGACAGTCCCAGAGGACAGTGGGGAGGGAGCTGAAGTCTACCACGGGCCAGTCACATGGACACCTACAATTTCAGTTTCACAGAAGGGAATGGATCTACTGTAGACCATTTCCCCAACTCCTAACTCCTTATGAAGGAGCATGAGGAGAGGGCAAGAAAACAAACCACATTCACTAATCAGCATTAAATGAAAAGTGGAAGATGATAATGTTACACAAGAGAAACGACCCAGAGCTTCCAAGCGTATATGCAGGAAAAATTTTGATTTATACATGAAGCCTTAGTTTGAGGTGCCAAACAATTATATGAAAGGGGGAACACACTGCATCCTCCACTGATTACATTCACAAAATTGAAATCCAAGAAAATCCCTATGTCTGGAGGCATTAACCAGAGATAATTAGAAACTGAATTCTTTCACTGGTTCACAGTAGTCTCCGGTGGTCTCGTCTTGTAGTTAAGAGCACGAGGCTTGTGCCAGAAACACCACTTTGACACATGCAAGCATTCTGCCCATAACAAAAGGACGCTATCTATAACCTGGATACTGAAACACAAATAATGAGGAATTAACTGAACTCTGTTTGAATTGCGACCGTAAGGACAAATACCTTGTCCACAAAGATCCTACATGAATGGGCTACACGAGGAACAGGAACATCCAACAAAACACGAACATGCTTTGAAACGCTATCCTTGTAAGATAGTAGGTGGCTGCTGAATCTAAGTAACCCACCACAGACATCTCTTCATCTTTATCCTGGCCGTGCCAGATCTACACAAGTAGATCATTCCTGAACTTAATTTCATTCCTCTAATGTGAAGGTGCAAACTCCTTCTCTTTTCATTGATTTCGACTGGGCCCTTCATCCGTGCATTTATGCTTCATTTTATGTATCTTGACACTCTGACGAGTCACACACAGAACTCAAACGTTCACTTTGAACAGCACAAACAATCAGAAAGAAAAACCATCAGATTCAAATCATTGTGTCCCCCATTCCAGTCCTTAACTCCCTCAGGATCAACTTAGAGTTGATACATAATACATACGCATCACTCCAAAAGGCTTGGGAGAAAAAAAAAAACTGTGCTGGAATGACATTCACACAAGGACGACTGCAGCAGCTTTGTCAGGCAGGATTTGATATCGTACATCTGGCAACAGAGTGAAACAAAATACAGTAGTGCTGGCTTTGGAAAAAGTAACATGAATCTAATTTCTTCCAATTGTCTGAACCACTTTTAGAGTTAATTACATGGTACAGTACAAGAAAGTACCTGTCACTTCTGAAAAGTAATGGAAACAATTTTAGAATTCAGAAATATGCTCATATTTCTGAATATGAAATAAAAATGAGATACTAGTTGCACCGGATCAATTGTATAAATTTGTTCATAAAAAGCACAGGGCATTTCAGCTCTATATGCTATTTTGCTAAGTTCAGAACAAAGTTTCTGTGCACACTGACTTCATCTCTGAAAAAGTTACTTTAGCTAAGTCATGACACTTTTACATCTGTGAATGGAGTGTCGGTGCTCTGAAAGTGAGCATATACTTTCCCAATATTGATACACAGTAACAAAAAAAAATAAAAGCTTATAAAAACCTACATGGTAGAAAATGTAACTGTGGAGTTGTAAATGTCCTGCTAAGTTAAAATTTAATAAGACATGACTGCGACATAATTACCCATGTAATTTTTGCTTGAACACATTCAGAGACAGATTTTCATTTAAGTTCAGCAAGCAGTTGTTGCAAAAAGCTACACTCATTTGCACTGCGACAGAAAAAGCTGCTCTTCTAATAAGATTAATATTCACTAACCAGGAAGACTTTCACAAGATACAAAGAGCAGTTTAGCTCTTAACTTGAAGCAGTTCCAGACTACCAGTCCCTCTGAGAAGAGTGACCAGAATAAGTTTGCTCATAGTGATGACAGGCCCGTGGAAATCTATGAAAAGCTTATCAGGACACGAACAAATAGATGCAGCACACGGCAGGGTTTCTGGGGGATGGATTTCATTGCATGCAATTAAATGAGGGCCAGTTTCTTGTGGCTGTCAAATGAACTCCATTTCTCTGTATCCCAAACAGAATAATTTAAAGCCAGTATACATGGTCCATCAAAGGAATGCCACACACCCAACTGCCTTGCAGATCTCGTTCTCCTTTGTAAGCAAGGGAGGAAGCGAGGATCAATGGCAAGATGGGAGACTGCTGCATTGATTTTCAAACAGAATCTTCCATCAAAACCAATGGTGAGCTTGTCTTCATACGCAAGGAAAAAAAATCTCATGTGGTCTGAGTTGTTCTGATATTTGAGCAAAGGTAGACTTCAGCTATCAGTCATACAGAGCTGCATATGTAACTGAGATGATCATAGACAGGAGGCAAGTCTGATCCGTGAGATCTAACCTTCGTTAGCATCCAGGGGAGAGCAGTACAAGTCTAAAACAGGAGCAAAAATATGCAGGCAGGGGGAGAGAGGGGAAGGGAATCAGGTTTAGAGTAGGTTAAGTTTCATAAACGTGTCTGATAGTGTTAATTATCCTGCCTCTGCAAGGAATTTTACATTTTGGGGGATCCTAACACACAGCCAGTGTGACCCGCAGCCCGGCAGAGCAGCTGCTGCCTGCACTGGCTGACTCACAGTCCCCCTGCTCGCTGCAGCTGGGAAGACTAAAGAACAAAGCAAACACATCCCTGAAAGTGTAGGAAGGCTAAAGACTAGTGAGCAAACTGATTTCATGGGAAATGCAGCAGATAAAACTATGATGGGCTGTCATATAAAACCCCAAGACTGACCTATTTCACGCAGACAGAAGTTCCAGGAGCACGGAGCAATAATCAGCTTGCACTCAGTTATCTAGATAGCACATGGCAGGAGAGTGAAGGGGAAAAATATTTTGAGCGAAAGAGACAGGGAAAATCAGCTATATATCGCTATATCTCCAGCTACAGCAAACACTGCAGCATGTTTTTTTCCAAAAAGGCTAGACAGGCGACAGGAAAACACATCGAAGTCCCCACTACCATTTCTTCCCTCAGGAACAAAAATATCCCCAGATAAGCCACAACAGCCAGGATCATCTCCAAAGTTTTCTTTGCCATGGTCCTGAGCACTGGAGAGCAGCAGCATTCACCTTCCCACACCAACAACTGGGAACCTAACTTGGAGGGTGGGTTCCCAGTTGTCAGGCAATCTGACAAAACTCAGACAATGCCAAGGTGCAATAACCAGCCAGCACGTTTACAGCTGGCTTCCCAACAAAGAATGGGTACACAGCCAAAAGAGAAAAAAAGACTGAAAAACACCTGATTTCCTTCCAGTATGAATATGTTGGTATTTGAGATACAGCACAAGGGACACATCATATTCTTTTGCAAAGATAAGGCTAAGCTCATCTTCCCAGCTTCAGGCATTTGGTATGTTTGTGTTGTTTGGGTTTTTCTCTTGTTTATTTTTTAAAAAGGCTTCTGTTAGGGATGTAATTTTCTTACTCTTTTATCCCAAAGAAAAAAAAAGCTATCAGCAGAAATTTGTGTTTCACACTTCTAACAAGAGTTCCATATTCAGATCTCCTAAAATGGAAAATCCCCTCTACCAGATAAAGATTTATCTTAACCCAGAGGGGGTTGGACTCATCATCTGGTGGCCTTCTAGCATCTTTCACTTTCCCTTTCTCACACCTGAAACCGATGAGAAAGCTTTGTAAGCAGCCTCCCGAAATTCACCGAGAGAACTCTGGGGCTCAAGAAACTGACAGTAAGGGCCTGACACTGCTTGTTTAGGACTTATCTGAAAACCTTATTTTCTCTCCAAAAGGTTTGGGTGGGAATTTTTCATTTAATTCTGACTACAAAGTGCCTCTGCTAGAGAGCATGGTAAGCTACCAACAACACTGACATTGGCAAGCCAGAGATGAGAGACAGCTCCTCCTGCAGCTTCAGTGGAGACCAGCTAGAATTTAGAACACCCTCCAACAACAAAAAGGACATTAACCAAGATTTTGAAAGCTCTTAATACCTCCAGTCCTGACATACACTCTGCCCAGGGTCTGGCTCCAGTGAATTTTGACACACGAGAGGGGTTACAAGCACATCTTACAATAAAGACTTAATTCCTAAAAATTATCTCCTACCCGATGTATATCACATTGACAGGTCTACCACCTCCCTCTCTCCTGACCCTTCAAGAACTCTACATTCATCCATCACTTGCACTACCAGGATGGTAACACAAACAATGGCATAACAGATATCTGGGGGAGCAGCTGCCTGAGCCTTACAAACCTTGTGTAACCCAAACAAGGACACTCTGTGCAGGGCTGGAGTAGGGCTTGAGAGCTTCCCAGGAGTTTCCGCTATGGAAACAGCCCGCAAAAAAAAAGTCAGAATTAGTTATGATCAAAAAGGCACAATACAGGTTGTGATCTATTTATTTCCAGATCTACTCCACTCACACTAACAACCTAAATATGTGTCACACAGAAAATGGGTGCGTATTATCCTCCCGGTGATTTCACAGCATCGCATTCTCTCCTCGGAGTTTATGCTAAATCCTTTGAACTGTACTAAAATCTCAGCCTATTTATAGCCACACAATACAATGAATATAAAGCCATAATCTCCAACAGTTAACTATAGAGCATATTGAGAATTCTTAAAAGGCAATTTTTCTACATTCCAAAATTCACAGAAGAATATTTAGCGTAATCTCTCACCTACTGCATGCTGAGTTTGTGTTCCAGCAGTATAATTCATCTGAAACAAGGGGGAATAATAAGTCTTGGCCAAATTTTCTGAACATGTCTGCAAACTATATTATCTGTGGAACTCCACCAATTAAAATATCACACTCCTATTAAATTGGTGAAGCTATGTTACAACCCATAATTCTGTATGGTGCCTTGAAGACCAAAAATAAAGCCTTCACCAGGTCTGCTAAGGACTGAGCACTCTTGTGAAACCAGTAAGTATGGGGCAGAAATAGCAGGAAAGAGAAAAAATACGCTAATTTTTCCAAGAAGCTGGCAGGTATTAGCACAGATGGGCAACATACAAGAACACATTCATCAAGCAAATGATACCAACTCTGGAGGAGCAGGCAGCTAATAGAAAAACACCAAACAGGACTTGGCCTCACCACAGAACAGCAGATCTACTGATTCCTAATTTTATCAGTGCACCAAGCCTCTACCATTTGATGAAAAACTCTCCAAAAACTTTAAGGAAAAATCACGTCTCAGAGACTCATTTAGGTTGGAAAAGACCTCTAAGACTGAGTCCAACCACTAACCCAGCATGGCCAAGTCCACCGCTAAAGTACATCTCTAAGTGCCACATACACATATGGCAACTATGGTAGCCACAAACAGGGAAAGAAAGAGTCAATCTGAACATATGCTTGCTCATTTTACTAGACTGCAATTCCCTTATCAGCTACAGCTATATGCCTGCAGCCAGGACGCTTGAGAGCTGGCAGTAGACAATAACAGGTACGGCTGGGAAGACTCGCCTGCTGAGGAGTGTGGCCAGTCTGCCAGCTACAGCTGTTGGCCCACTAAGAGGTACTGCTCCCTCTTACCAGCCTTGCTCCTCTGCTCAGCTGTCAGACTCCTCCAAAAAGACACTGCAAGTGCAATTTCCACATTATTTCTCAGGCAGAAAGGGGGAAAAGTGAGACAGACAGACAGACCAAAATGATTTTTTGTTTCTGCCATGCTTGACGGATTTCACCAAGCTGCACAAGGCATCCATGAGGGGTCTGTGCACACAGCTGACACCGCATGAAGTTTCCACAGCCCAATCCCACCTTTGTGTGAATCAGTAGCTGATCTACGTGGGACTTCCCTGGGAGCCAGCATCTGCTGCCCCCGGTACAGCTCCATCCCTAGGATGAGGGAAACCGAAAAGCTGAAGTAGCACTAGGTACCCGAGAGTGTGGCTCGGGGTGACCCATGCGCCCCTACACGGCGCTCCGCAGCCTGCGTCCCTGCGGACACCCTCGCCCAGCCAGCGGCTCCACCCGGAGCCCCTCGGCCGCCCGCACACCGGGACACGGCAGGACCGGGCAGCAGCGCCGCGGGCAGGGATGGCCGGGCCCCGCGGCCGCCCCCGCCGCTCCGCACAACTCGGGCGAGCCGGCGCGGAGGTGGCGGGTGCCCTTGCTCGGTCGCGGTGTCCCTGACACCTCCGAAAAGGAAAAGCTGGGAAGACGAAGGCCCGCGGCTCTGATGGGAGGGGGGACCTGGTGTCCCGCTCCCGGCGGGGGGACCCGCGGGGACCGGGCAGCTCCCCGCACCGCTCCGCCACAGCGCGCCCGCCAGCGGCTGTCGTCTCCCGTTCTCCTTCACCAAAAACCCGATGTAAAGCGGAAAATAACAGAATTCTTAAACAAACCAACTTTCCTCCCTCCCGTGGGAAGTTTTCTGCGGGGGGCGAGGCGACCTTCCCCCAGCC